>SMSQ01018509.1:0-11885 GCA_019453375.1 Ctenoplectra terminalis
TTAAACCACGAATCTTAAAATTAATTTTAAGAAAGAACGTTCCCTAAATATCAAAGACAACACCGTATCTTCTCCCAATACTTTTCCTAGAAGCTACCACAGTTTCTACAAACAACCGAACTCCCGCTTCTACCGAGTACTTATCAACATCCATCGGACAATCGTCTTATCATTTTATCTACCATTACCATGAACCACGGAACAATTTCCATCCATAAGTCTTATTTACCTACGCCTACCTTAATCCTAACCAAACATTACCATCAGCATACATCTAATCCTGCGTATCGATCAGCTTTGCGTCATAATCTCACTCCTAGAGTCTTCCTTCGCCCACTCTAATGGCTCGTAATTTCAAGTTGCACGCGTGACGAATTTCAATGCTTTCGTAATGGCTTTCGAAATGCGAACGCATCCTCGGGATCGAATACAACGAACGGAGGCGGAAAAGTTCGAAGAAAAGCTTAACGCTCGCTAAACGATGGTTCGCGGAAAATTCGAGGAGTTCATGTGTTGCTCAGCTGGCGCAACCGTTCGAGGCCGATTTTTTTATTCATAGTTTCGCGAGCGTGATTACACGGACGCGGCTTTTTTTTCAAGTCCTGCCGCTTCTCGGAAGGATTACGTACGGATATAAGGTTGCGAATTTCGCGAATTTCATGTGGTGTTAAAAGCGATGGAAACTCTATACTTTGTCGTTGTGACTAGTCATGATGGTTTATTAGAAATTTTTTTTAATTTTTCCGAACATTTTTTTTTTACGTTCAAACTGTTCTTAGGGTTTTTGGTTTTTCGGTAATTCGAAGTAATTCTGGTTAGTGTTAATGTTTGTGGGCTTCTTAATTGCTCAGACAGACAGACATTTGTCTAACTCGGACCGATAGAGATTTTAAGAGATTTTTTATGGAAGCAAATAATTTAGATTACGTAAGAATTTTAAAAACAATATAAAAAAATAGTCTCGTTTTTCAATCTAACAATAAAAAACTATACTTTTCAACCTATTGCGAAATTTAACCTAATCGCTCTCATTGGGAGAACTACTTATTAACTCTATTTGCGACACTAAACAAGATAAACTAAGATATAAATGATTAAGATAATCTGAAACGCGTTAAAAATAATATCGCTCTTGTCACGTTTACGAGGTAACGAATCAAAGAAGAAAACACCGGTTATGCTTGATTTGTGCGACTGGTCACGAGTAGCTGATAGACTTTTTACAATCCTTTGCATAATATTGATTGCGGTTACAATCGAAGGAACGAAGAAGTCGAAAGCTTCTACGTGTAGCGCAGCTGTATCGGTTCGAATATACAAATAATGGAAAGTGATTTCCACTTACCCCTTCGTTTCCTAGGAATCGTATAGTAGGGTTTTGGCTGGTTTTGTTCTGTAAACAGGAAAAAGGAGAAAAATTAATTTAACATCGATTCATGGTACGCTTAATATGCTAACGAAATTTTCATAATTTAACTACTCAATGCCAAATAAATTACTTTTTATATATCATTTCATTAACGCAGTTCAAATTTCGTGCTCATGTTTAACAATCACACGTGAGAAAAATATAAACTCGAAATGAAATTTGTGTAGAAAAATTGACTAAATCAATTTCTGTTTATAGAAATCTATTAATTTGAAGTAAACCGAACTAATGATGTTACAAAAAATTTGTATCAGTATGTATCCGTCAAAATGATCCAATCAATGCCCGTAAACCTAGTGTTAAACAAAAACAACTCTCGCGCAACTAAAATTCTAAGCGGTACTCGAATGAAACCTACGAGAGCTGCCTCAAATACAAATTGTCGCGTCTGTTTGCATTGATTATCGCGTGTACGTTCATTAGCAAGGAAATGCCTCGTAACGATTCCCCGAGTTAACGAGAAGAAATCGTCGGTCGTGCACGATGACGCGTATTTGCATAACACGCGTCGGCACTCTCGTCAGGCAGCGGTCAGCAGGCAAAATTCAGGTCTCATTCCGTCACGAGGAAAAGGAAACGCTCGCGCTTTCTTCGCATGTGCGCGCATACTTGCAGCGCCTGAGATCCTCGTACGTGGTGCTATCGTTTCGATAAGCGTCCTGGTATTTCCATAACGCGAAAATCTATCCTGAGTTATTTTCTTCGACAAGTCACGATATTCAGAATCTTGGCATTTCTTAACACTAGAACTACCGAAGTGGTCACAATCAATCACGATTCTTTATTTCTTATAGAAATTGTATAAAATTGCCAGGATACATTTTTAAATATTTCCTGAAATTTTATGTTGAAAATATAGATATATATTTTCTTTGCACTACATTTCTTTTCTTTTTTTTACACGCCTTTCGTTTTATTTTTCTAATATTTCCTGAAATTTTATGTCGAAAATATCGATAAGGGTTTATTTTCTTTGCGCTACATTTTTTTTACACGCCTTTCGTTTTATTTTTTTTAATTCCTTGCGCTCCTGACTTTCTTTAAGTTTCAAAGAACTATCGTGAAAATTTAAAGCATCGTTTTGGAAAGAAAGAAAAACATAAATATTGACAATTTTTTATTTCTTCGATTAACATTCTGCTTTAAAGTAAAAATAGACGCGAATCGAGGAAAATATAAAATTTAACTTAAAATTTAATCAATGAAAAAACTTACACATGGCCACCATGGTGGAGCCAGTGGAGTGCAAAGGGTTAATAGAAGTAAGCGTACTTCAGTCGTCGCTAGTTTTAGAGTTAACGTGCCAGGACGTGAAATTTCGTGACTGTTTCTCTAAAGTTACAGCGCGTTCTAGTATTTTTTTTTTTTTTTTTTTTTCTTATTGAGCGTTTTCGGACATTGCACGTAACATGTACGTATGCTCATACGTTCATAATTGAATAAAAATTGATTTGATTATTGACTTAACGTAGCTTTCTATGCGTTTTTGCGGCTCGTGAAATCAGACTGCGGTATGATCTTGTAACGTAATATATTTACCGCGTTACATTAGCGGCGTGTGCACAGTGCATGTACGACGATTTTGCGTGCAGCGCACACGCGCAGGCGCCTTGGCGATCGTTTGAAAAGGGAAAGTTGTCGGTAAGAGCTTCGTGCGCCTTTGATCGGCGAGCACGACGAAGACGTTCGTAAAATACGATTGGCAATATCGTTGATGATTAGCAGAGTTCGTGGCGGTAACAATAACGCTAAAAAATTGTACATCGTTGATTAACTTTCTTGTGATAATCGAGTCTTGATAAGATCTGAAATTCCGTGAAAATAATAGTTTCTTTCTCTATTTATTAAATTGCTTCGTTCTTTATGTAACAGAGTTATAAATTATCAATGCTTTCTCATATTTAATTTATTTATTAAACTTACGTGAAACGTATATGACTATTTTTTTATTTATTTCGATTAACTTAACTATACGAATTTTATATTGCGTTTTGTTTCCATCATTTCAATTTTTACGCGCAAAGCATTCTTTTTTAAATTAAAATTCAACTTTTATTTGATACAATTAAATTAAATCTCTATTTAATGCATGAAATATCCTTAGAAATAACCATAGGAATAACCATAGAGATAACCATAGAAATATAAACTTAACCCTCTATAGGCCGAATTTTGTCTGCTTATCGGAGAAAAAATTACGATCGATTATAGTTTTTCACTTTGATTTGAAAATGTTTAAACTAATAATTACCGTAGATGGATCGTGGTGTCAGTAATACAGTAATCAAATTTGATAGTGCAGTGATAACTAAAGAAAATTAATTTTTTCAAATATAGATACATCAGTTTGTAACTTTTAAGTCGCACGGTCCCATAGACGGTTAAATAAACTACAGTATGAAAAATGACTAATTAATTCAATCCTTACTCAAACCTATGTAGATTAATTTTAATCCAAATGATTAATTATCCTCTAATTCCCACGACATTGTAAATTGAAGCAATTACCGAATCCAAGCTCACAACGATTAACTATAAGCATGCTTTCAGTCTCAACATTTACTGCCTGCGCTCTACCAACCACCAAAAGGATCTCTTCAGTTTTATGGAACCGCATGTGCACACGCGTGCTTATGAGAAACGGCTGCATTTAGACAAGAGATCGCATTTAGGAAAAGTACGTTAAGTATAAAGGGCGCTACAGCACGAACTTCACAATTTACGAGGATAGATAAACGAAAGTGGCGAGCAATATTTAAAAAGCGAAAAAATTCTCACGCCAGAGGAAAAGAATCGTGGAAGTTCGAAACAGTTGTTTTTCTTTTCTTTTTTTTTTTCAATGCAACCGAAACACGTTCTCGCGAACGAAACTCTTGCAGTCTCGATCCTCGGCCTTCGAAACTAATAGCGACGCGTCGTTATTAGATCTTACGACCGATTCGACGCCGTTCGAAATACATGCGCATGCATTGACGTCTGAGTTAGATCGCGTTTGAGCCGTTGTCGCGATTTAACGAGATTTAAAAGCGAACTTCACGCGGCAGGCCACATGTATCGGGTAAAAAAAAACGAGCAGCGAACAGCCAACGAATCTAGGACGAAGAAAAAGTAGATGAAACGTTCTGAAATTGATTAATGATGCAAAAAATATGATTTCTCTAAAAAACTCAACTATGTTTCTCTAATAAACTTAACAATGTTTCTCTTATAAACTTAACAATGTTTCTGTAATAAATTTCACAATGTTTCTCTAATAAACTTAACAATGTTTCTCTAATAAATTTCACAATGTTTCTCTAATAAATTGAAACCGGAAACAAGTGAATACATTTTTAAAAATGGCTGAATTCTAACCTCAAAGTTTTAGCGGAGAATCGTCTTGCTTGTTTGCATCAATATGGAAGATAATGTGTTTCAAATATTCGTACTTTCACGTTACAAGTATCATTAGACTCTATTAATAGGAATGCATTTCATCCATTAGAAACTGGACTGTTCATTTTAATTTTAATCACACGATGCATTGTTGCGCAAGAAGAAAGATCCTATTGTTCAATAGAACAGACGTTAACGCGTCTCGAACTAGCAATCTGCTTTCACCGATGCCTCGATAATGAACATCTTTTTTTCGAAAAGTGACTATTATATGATGCAATGATTCTATATCCAGAGATTCGAACTAAAAGGAAACAAATCACGGGAGAAATTTATACAATTTAATTTAATCAACATTAATTTTAACGAGAATTTATCTGGTCTATTCTTTATAACGTTTATATTATTATTCAATACAATAATAATAATATTCAATGATCACCGGTTAACGATCTCGATTTATAATATATTATTCTCGTCACACGCGACGAATACATGCGTTCTGTAATTTAATTATTGCAATAATCGTATAACATTTGTCTTAACAATTTCAAGCTCGACAGAAACGTATACGTATAAACTGGTTCTATCGATTTTCATTTATGCTTCGGCTGGCAGAAATAAAGAGAGGTCCAAAGCCTATTCATTATTTAAGAGAACGCGATAGGACGATGTTGTGATTCAGTGACTCGTGACTCACAGAGAGGTTCCCTTTTTATGCCTCCGGAGTTCTGATGAAACTGCTATTGCGACAAGTAAGGTCGTTGGCAGGTGTGCAACGAGCTTATTGAAATTTGTTTGAATATAACACCTTTGACTGTTAGAACAATGAAGAAGGGGCCCGTTGCTGCTGTAAAAGTTAACAGCTCTCAAAAACATTTTTCACCCTACCAATTTTATTATTGGTCCAACCCTCTCGCGCGCTGTTCGAATAAGTGTTGCGTCGACACTGGTGAAAACGATACCAAAGTAACATAAAAAAAATAAAAAAAAATACAAGAAGACGTATTTAAAATACAAGACACGTAAGATATTATGTACAAAAATCAATATAAAATCAATATAAAATCTATAAATTTAATCGAATTGAATATTTTAATCGGATTCACTGAATATTCAATTCATATTCAAATGGACCAAATTAGTGCACGAGGGTTAAATTTATTCAACGTTATCGAGTAACCCGCTATAAAACATGTTGTCAACCTCATAGCGATCATTAGCTATAAATAACGCACAACGACCCTTATTTCGTGAAATTAGATCTTCCGAATCCGTCCAACCCTCGAGAACGCCCCCTCAAACGAATCGAAACGTTTCACTACGGTTCCACCAACCAATCCTGTCCAACAATTTCTTTTCGCCCAGGGGGCAAAACAAAAGTTCCATTAGGTAAAATTTCGTTGTCGCCAGACGGACGAGCGATTCACCTCGTTGGTTTCGTTCCACGACCAAGGGAGGCAGGACGAAAGGGTGCGGAAGGTTTACCATTCGCAGACAAAATTCACTTTGCTCGGCCCCGTATAAAGAGATGCAACAACACCGGCCATTCTATTTTCGCGATGGAAGAAGGAAGCGCTGCGTGTCGCATTAAACGTCCTCAAAGAGGTTCCCGCGAACTGTCCCTCCACCCTTTTCCGTCCCGAGGACCCTGTTGTCACAGACTGGTCAATAATTCTCCGTTCTGCCTCTCTTTCACATTTTCACCGCCTCCGTCTCTTTTTCCCTCCTTCTGCACCGTAAACCACCCTCTTTGCCGTTGAAATTGAATCTCCGGCTGTGAGCCACGGCATTAACAATAAATTACCGACCTCTTCGAGACGTCCGGCAACTTACCCCATCGGAGATCGCGTTACAGAACGTGCGCGGCTAATTGATTTCGATTTGTCACATTGGATAGATTATTCGAGATCCTTTGGTGGTCGCTTGGTCCCAGCGTTGCGGCATTTATACCGTAAAAGAAATGGAGACAGCGATCGAAGACCTTGATGCAAAAACTGGGAAAATCCAAATTTTTCAAAGATATCCAAGTTTTGTGGGAAGTTGCATAAAACGATCGGCGACGTATGAAAATGTTTTAAAGCTTGTATCAGGTTGTCCCGAAAGTTTCTTTTGTTATCAGCAGCTTCGTCTGGCAGTGTTTATATAAACGTACAGCCTTATTTGTTAAACGAGACACGGAGAAAGACAATGGCGCAGAATAGATCCAATGTATAATATAATATAATAATATATTGTAAAACAAAAAAATATTATGCATCCTTTGTTTGTTAATAAAACGAAAGAAACTTTTGGGATAACTTAATACAATTTTACTGAAAAGTGGACTTGTCCGGTTTTTGCACCGAGGTCTTGATTTAAGCGAAGAGTCGAGCGAAAATAAAATCCAGACGAATAATCTGTTTCGAAAGACGGGGAACGGAAAGGATCTGCACCTGTTGAATTTCGTTTTCAGAAGTCAGTCGGGATCTTGGACAATTGATAAATTATTCGCCATCAAAGGAGGAACGCGCTAACATATTTTATCGATGGATCGACGTCGATCGAGTGAACGACACTTCAGGAGATTCGTTCAGTAAGGCGGATATAATGCCGGGAAGGTTGATCGGTTAAACGGCGAACGGTTTTTCCGATATTTGATATTTATGGACGTAGCCTGGCACGAAATCTCCGTTTTATTATTCTGCTTTGTCGATCTATAAAAAAATGTATGTTCCTTTTTGTTAAATACGCGCCATATAACAATTGGAGCGTTGGGTAATTGTGCGAAGGTATCTGTGACGATTAAACGATTTATGTATTTAATTGAAGTATCAAAGTATTATATCTATAATCATTGTAATATCAACAGATATTATTTACCGTTTTATGTTTTAACCCTTTACACTCGGCTGATGCCGCTATGGCGATACGCATAATTTTCTTCAGAGATTATGTTTTCAATTGGATTCTATATTTTCATCAATTCAAACGCTTCTTTTATCTTAAAATAAAAGTAAATTAACCATATACATAAGAAATCGTAAACGTTTATAATCTTCTTTTTTTCTTTCCAAAAGAACACTTTAAGTTTTCGCAATAGTGCTTTGAAACTTAAAGTCTTCGAGCGCAAAGGGTTAAAATTTACAAAAATTACAGTTAACCTTAAATTTACCCACGGACCAATTACCGTAACCACCATAATCTCGAAGAATTAATAAACCTAACCTCGATACCGAACCTTCAATTTCATCAAAAACACGCAGGTTTATACATGGAGCTGAGCCAACCTATATATACCCAACAGCAACAGATGCGCTCTATCGACTCATCGAACGAATAACTTCCTGTGCCGCGTTTACCCATCATCCCCATTCAGGTAGTTAAGAGGGAGGACTTGGGAAGCTCCCTTTGGAATCGCCGAAACCAGACTCGTTAGACGAACCGACAAAAGAACAACCAACGAAACGCGACGAAAATTACGAGGGGAAAGCCGTGTAATTTATGGATGGCTCGTTTCGCGAACGCGAAATCGTAAAAGAAACCTGGCGCGGTGTCGACGCGTCAACGTGTTCGACGTGTCCGGTTGCATAAGCCTGCGAACGGTTATGTTCATGAATTTTGCATCGCATCCAGAGACTTGTAACGCAGAGTTCGTCGCGTCCATAAAATTCTAATCGTTCTTACCGGCTGAAAACCGTGTTCGCGAGCACGCCAGAACAACGACCACGCGACGTTACATTCTGCAATTGTCTCGTAACGCGGAAACCAGCCCAGCGTGGAGGAGAGGGACATGAAAAAAAAGGGAAAAAAGAAAAAAAAGAAGGAGAAAAGAAAAAAAAAATGAAGGAAAAAAGAAAAAGAAAACCGGTGCGCGAGCTCGTCTCGTTAACTCTGCGGACGTAACGGATTTGCCGTTTCCAGTCGGCGTCTAATTCTCGGAAAAGGAACGCGGAATTTATAATGTCACCGGCGTGGCGGCGGCGATAGCGGCTGACCAAGAAATCGCCACTATAATTGAGTAATTAAACGTACAACGGCTACGTGCGTCGGCTGGATAAAGAGTTCGTCGTGGCGTGATTGTCGCTCGTCAAAGGATGGAATACCCCCGCGCTGATGGAAGAGAACGGAAAAGGGTGGGGAGGCTGTGTTAGATGGACCATCCTGAAACGAGCTTGTGACGCGATGATAATATCGTAGGTAGGGTTGTTTAATCACGATGGTAATTACCATGGTAATTACCACGGTAAGACGGTAAGATGGAGCAAGTGATGAAATCTCATTTATTGTTTTTCATTTACTCGAGAAAATATAACGTCGTTCGGAAGGCAAGATAATAACCTTACATCGCTGCGAATCGGTTCAAGCGCGTGGTATAAAAGAACAGGAATAATACATTTGTTTGAAAGAAGGAAAAAAAAAAAAAAAAAAAAAAAAACGACGCTATGAAACACAGACGGACGTATAAACATCGAACCGTTCTTCCACTTCCTTTCATCTAAAAAACATGTATGCGATCCATCAAACGGCGTACAATATTTATCAGCTCCATTCCCCGAGAAACAAGGAAAAATGTGTTTCTCTGATTCTGGGTTACCCCTGTACCCTTGGTTTCTACGCGAACCCTATTGCGAGCGAGTCAAATCGCGCGTGTCAAAGACGCATCATCCATCAACTTTCCCACGGACTTCTCCCTCTGATGGAACATCGATCTTCCATCGAATACGTCATTCCTCTTCTCGCCCACTTATCGATTCAAATCGGAACACTGGGTCTTTCAAAGACAAA
The DNA here is from genome assembly GCA_019453375.1 of Ctenoplectra terminalis. NCBI lineage: Eukaryota > Metazoa > Arthropoda > Insecta > Hymenoptera > Apidae > Ctenoplectra > Ctenoplectra terminalis. The sequence continues at coordinate 9,572 of SMSQ01018509.1, forward strand.
GGATTTTCGCGATGTTAAGGGTTCGGAGTGACTCGATTGGTCACCGATTGCCGCGGAAAAAGCGGTTCGCCAAAAATCCCCGTTCGGCTCGATTAATTGGTCGACAGGGGCATGGTTGCCGGCTCGCAACAGGTAAGCAACGTCACGGTGAGGCTACTAGACAGACCGCGCCGAGAAATTCGGCAACGCCGCCAACTGGTTCACTTTCTCTCGGCCGGCGAACTCGCAGACCGTTCTGGCTCCCTTCTTATGACGCGTGTGTTCTCCTGAGCACACGCGCGCGCACGCGCACGCACACAGGGACGGACGCGAATACAGATACGTGTCCAGCAGGCGCGATCGCGCGCGTCTCCTTGCACGTCTCGATGTGTGGGCGTGTACGTGTCCGCGCACGCCCGTCGCCACTGAAACGCCTTTACAGATTCTAGATCGTGACAAACCGATCCATAGAGATCCGGGTATGCGAGCAGCGGATCTCGAAAAGATTAGCTACTCGAAACACCGATCGAATTTGCTAGGATGGGTGTCGTTGAACCCTCGAGAGAAGCACGACGACTCGTCGGCGTCGTTGCGTGCTTGTCTTACTTTTCGAGAAACGATCGTTCGTGCTCTTCTCGATTCCTTTGGATTCCCTAGCAGGACTGTGGAGTCAAAATTGGAATCCTGGAATTGGAGTTGGAAGCGTGTACGTCGAATCCGAAAATTGTGAATTCTGGAGCGCGACAGACCGTGAAACGAATGGCGACAAGAAGTATATCAAATTTATAGCTTTATATGTAATTGGCTGTACGTATAGTTTTTGTGTTATTTGTTGCAATGGTTACAATAGTAATTGTTACAATAGTTATTTGTATCGTATAGTCATGTATTGGCTGTACAGTGATCTATGCGCATAAATGCAATAATCTGTCATAAATTTTGATTGCCGACTTCCCGTTCTCTTCCATTTTTTGTATCCACGGAGCGAACAACGGCGACAGATCAACCAGATAAACCGCCGGCAAGAGCAGACAATTCTAACGCGAGGCCACCGATCACGCTTGTCGACGCTGTAAAATCACAATTTTACGATCGTCAGGTTAGATGCGCGCGGCAGAGTGCGTCTGCGCGCCACGGCCATCCGCATTAATTGGCCGCGCGTCAAATCGTCGCTCGATCCGCGGACGAACCACTTTACACGCGCGATCCGTGTTTGCGTCGATATAGCTATCGACGCGAACGATAGAGAACTATCGAACGCATCCCCGTTTCCAATCGACGACGAGGTCCCGTCGACGTTTCAGCGGACAGGTGTCGAGCAGTGAATCGTTTGCATTGGAAACGGCCCGGAGGCTTCGTAAACAATGCGCCAAATCTGCACGCGACGACAACGCCGCGTAGCGTTACTCGCGTCCATAACCGTTCGGCAAAGAGAGCACCGATGATCCGCGGTAAATGTTTACTGTTCTATAACGGAGAGCGACCGATCTCTCGCGACGAGCAATCGAGCTACTTTTCGAGCTGTTCACGGTTGTTTTATGTTGCAGTCAGCCACGTGGACAGTGGCGTCGATAACGAAGGCACGGTCAATTGCTATGCTTTCAAATGGATTACACCGATGCGATATTGACCGCTGCTCGCTTTGGCTCGAGAGAATTTCTCAGCGACGCTCGAAGCTCGAATCGATTGTAGCGGGATACGGTTAATGCGGCCTGTATCGACAAGAGACATCAGACTACGCATTCTGAACAGACCGATTCCTATTATCTGTGATGCAACAAGTTTTTTTTAGAGTCGTTATCATCACGATCGTCTTCATCGAATGGTCTAGAATTATACGAATTTTCATTTACTTGCTTCGTCATATTTTGATCAATTTTTGTATCAATATTGAGCATCGATAATATTGATATTTAAATTTACCGCTTCTTTCATAACGTATAATGCTGTTCCAATTGTATATGCGATTTGCTAATGCTATCCGTTTATTCCAGGATGCATGAAATCAGTATAGCGTTGCGAGGAACGAAGAATATGCAAAGCATGCATCGAGGAAACTACTTTTACTCATGCATGTGCATCCCCGTTGAAGCTCTCGGGAGAATTTTAATCCGTATCGTGTGTCAGACTCGAGTAAACACGCTTATTTTCAAGCGCGTTTCAGCATTTTTCTCTGGCTATACGAGAGCCCCGTTGTCGTTCGGATCAACCGTTTACGCGACGTTAATTGAAAACCACGGCTAGGAGCGATGTGGAGTAGACTTAAAGGATCCGGGACGCAAGCGGTGCCGTAATCAGAGCGATTAGGCGTGGCCGCGATAAGCGCACAGTGTTC
>SMSQ01018509.1:17497-38705 GCA_019453375.1 Ctenoplectra terminalis
TTGCTGGAAAGATGACGAGTGGAAGGAACGCGGATCTGATCGGTTAGAATGTAATATATCCACTTTCTTTTAACACAATTATAAAGACAGAGCACACGTACTGCGCGTTGCTGAAAAAGATGACGAATGGGAGACGGCACAGGGGCAAGAGAGATATTCCGATCGTTCCGCCTGATCGCGTTTGTTTCTCATGCGTGATGCGAGATTATACGATTCGATTCGTACGTGTGATCGTTCGGCGAATAACAAAACTACGTGTGGCTTGATCTTATAATTGTGTTAAAAGAAGGTGGATCTATTACATTCTACGAATCGGACCAGCGTTCCTTCTGCTCGTCTCATCTTTCCAGCGATGCACGGTATTTACGTTATTCGTCGAAACAGTCGCATGTACGCATCGCATACGAGAAACAATCGCGAACAGGCGAATCGAGCGGAGTACCTCTGTTGTCCTTGTGACGTTCCGCTCGTCATCTTTCCACCGACGCGCGATAGAGGAGAGCAAAGTAAAATGAAAGCATCGAAGCTGAAAAGTGGAAGTATGTCTACCTTAACGAAGCATATCGTTGGCAACCTTCGGTGAAATCTACAATGTTGCGTTCACAGATCGATCCTGCCTTGCTACTTGATCACTGATTCGAAACTCTACCTATTTAGCCGATAAAAATAGAGAGAAAGATGTTTCACTCGGATAGGCTTGTTAAAATGGCAATTTAACGACGGGTTCCTCCCGTTCGAGTCGTACGCGATTCACCGTTGCGTTTTGTCGCCAGAGGGCGACCACAGACTCCACGGAAGCGGCGTTGTCGAACCGAAATAGATGTCGAGGAAGATCGTTCCATGAAAATCCACGTTAATGGAGGGCAATAGCGTCGTAAAACCCTTCGAACTTAATACGCGTAAAAATAACTCGAGTCTCGTAAATCTTTCGAGTTAGCGTGCTTGAATTGGCCTGCTTAGGTTACCTTATGAAACTGTTAATACGGGTAATGGACAGTGTCTACTTGGCAAGCTTCCATGCGAGCCTCCGAGCTTTCCATGCAAACTTCCGACTTCACTCAACTGGCCCAAAGGCGCAGCTGAAAAATCGAGAAAATAATGCAGCTCTTTTCTTTGCTTCCTTCGCATTTTTCACGAGATTTTTTGAATTCTTACGAATTGTAAAATACCTCGCAGAGATTGGGACGACGAAGTTTAGAAAAGTGGTAGAAAATTAAACGGACGTAAAATATTTGATACTTTTAGACGAGTTTTATTTGCGACTGTGTATTTAATAATAAATCGGTATGGTAATTATCGGTATGTTTGACAAGCTATTATGTCAACTATGCATTTATGCGTTTGTACGTTTACACAGCTCGTATATCTTTCGTACAGAGTGTATTATAACACGGTGATTTTCTTCCTCAATTTTATAATGAATTCGTGAATTGCAATTGACGTTTCCGCTGTACAATGTTATCCAAAACTTGTTTGTTCTGTTTATTTGCCGATATGGAGTTGACACAAGATTTCACCTTTATACTACGTGACCTATAATGTTTGTTTGCAATTGCATTCATAATACTCAAAGTGCTGGCAGATTTATTTGACCGTGATCCTTTTCGGTTTATCGTCGATACACGTTTGCGAATAAATTAACCGAAATATTCTCTCTAATTCCCGTACAACAATTGGCACGGTATTAAAACGTTTTCAATCAGATATACGAGTATTAGCATTGTTGCAAATAAAACGATTTTTAAACAAAATACTATTCCCAAAAAATCCTCAGAATCGTTACAAACTACGACGAATCGTCGCACAGGAATACAAATATCAAAGCTTTTACAGTTCACAAAAGTAAACATCAATAAAGTAAAGATCTATGTTCGACAAACATTTAAGAATTTATTTTACAATAATAGCGTGCAATATGTTTTTTTAATAAATTAAAATATATAGGAAAAAGCAATTATATTTTAAAGAAACATTAATACTTAAAGTGATCGAATACCTTTGTGACCGACACGGTTCCAAACATGGTTCTACTCGAGACACAGGGAGGTCGAGCTTATTGTTAGTTGATTTTTGCCGTAATGGCGTTAGGCGGTGCGGTATCCTTTTTCCAGAGCAGTCTTAAAAGAATTTCTTTCTCGCTCAAGCGGGGAAAAACGAACAAACATAGGACAACTGGGATCCATTATTTTTGCGTTACGTTCTCGAGAGTAATTCGACAGAGACAAGGTGAGGGCGGTCGGATGGGAAAGCGGGTAGGGGAGGGTGTCTCGTTTTTCCGAGTCGAGGATTTCGAATCACTCGGGTGCCCTCGTCTCGACTCTGTTAACCATAAGCCGGATGAAGGGCCTCTATCAACACATTGACGCGAGTTCCACGCGGTCGTTCGTGTTCCCAAAGGTCTATCTGTGTGCGAGCGTGTCTGTTTACGTGGCGAGACTACCACCTGCCTTGTACGGGTGTATTATTCCGCCTTGGTCTCGACAATTCACGCGGGGTAGCACTCGGTGAGCCTCTTTACAGACGTCATGTGCAGAGAACGCTTTCTTCGGTCCAATGTCCTATCTCGACCACGAATCAAGAAGCTCTTTGAGAGGAAAATCGTGGCACATCGTCGCACGAGAGACTCTCTCAGCGTTTCGAGGCGTTCGTTTAATCGTAGAAAGCGATTAGGTCATTGTTTGAATGTCAAAATTTTTCGCGAAAAATTGGAAATGCTTCTCCTCTGCTAGAATAAATAGTTTTAATTAATTTAGGCTAGTCTTAACACTAGAACTACCAAAGTGGTCAAAATGACCCATTCGTAATTTTTTACAGAATCTTTATAAATTAACTACGGTGCCTTTGAGCAGATTTTTCGCGATTTTCTATTAAAAATATAGATAAACTTTTGTCCGAACTGCATTACATATTATTTTATATACCTTCCACTTTGATTTCTTCGGTAGAAATAAGTATACTTTAATCGTCGGTAGTTCTAGTGTTAAGAAACGCGCGAGTGTCGCGTGAAAAATTATTTTTGAAACGCTTAAGAGGCGTGTGACCGCGTCGACGAATGTCTGTGGTTTAGAGCATGAAAGAAGAAAGAACGAACACTGGGAAATACGTCGATGAGTGGATGCGGTATGAAAGTGTAGTCGTAGACGCAAGCTCGAGCAGATCCGCGAGTATCGCGAGAGTATAATCGTAATAAATACGGATTATTAAAAATGAAAGCGGAGAATCAATTACTCCCGAGATTGTCCTCCGTCTCCGATTTATTTTGATTTCTAATCGAAAGAAGGAATTCAGCAACAATCAGCTATCTACTTTAATTCTAATATCAACTTCCTCTTACCGTAATGAGATATGCGCTAGCGTATCGTTACGTAAAGGTTACTATTGCATCTGTAAAAAGTCGTTTTACGATAGGTCGCATACATATGGTAATTCCTACGATTATTAATGCAATCTCGAATAGGAGACTGTTTAAAACTTCGGTTCGACGAAATGCAATCGAGATGCCCGTGTCGAGGTTATGCATACTGGTACAATTGAAACGATTATCAATACCGCCGAAAGGATTAAGTATAAACAGAGAATTAATCACGGAACACGTTCTGCACGGAAATATCCGTGTACATAAACAAGTTGACACAACTGCATTTCCATACGGTTTACTTCCATGACGAATGAATTCTTAAGGCAGTTACACGGACTCGCTAAGCGGTTAATTAACGCGTCGGGTTTTAGTTGTATTCTCCGCGATCTTCCTCAAGGTTTCGAACACGTATCGATGCTCGTGACTACCGTTTTCAGGAACGGCGCGATATTTTTGTAGCTAGGTGTGGGTCGAAGACACGGTGCAGGTCATTTTTCGCCTACGACTCACCGATGAGTCACTCGGCACGTAATAATGCATCTCTTTCCGCTGTCCCACGCGATTTATTATCGGTCGGTAGAAGAATTTCAAAAGTAATCGACTCGCCAACCTGATCATCGACGTACAACAGTTTTTTCACCCATTTTTTCTCTCATTTTTATCATAACCGTATAGATTTCATTGTAATTACTTCCTCAGCTGCCTCGTTATCGGCAATGCTCGTTACGTCCTAGGCAATAAATTTTCAACGATTAGAAATAATTGCCCTGTTGGCTCGCTCTAACTGCAACGCGTTAAATAATACAAGCAATTCTTGCGATAATCGGCGCAGGACGTTTAAATAATCGAGACTCGACACAACGAGGAGACCGAGCAACAGGCAGATAAGAAAAATCGTCACCGGAGGAAAACACAGCCCCCTTGGAAACACGTTCGTTTATATTCGTTCGGTCACGAGAAATACAGAAAGAAAGAAAGAAAGAAAGAAAGAAAGACCGAACGATAAACCGTGATATTAATTCGCGAGATAAACGCAATCAACGGCGAACCAGCAAATAAACACGACCAGGCACACCACAGAAGCCAACGCTACACTGGCAGTTGCGTTGAACAGATAGAGAGTACGAAAAAGTTGAATCGTTTCCCCTCTCACCGTTTCCTCGTTACACGCGCATTATCTGGTGGGATGGAAGTTTATAATAATAATAATAATGTTATTAACGCCGCTGAAACGCGGACTCGTAGCGGTCGATCGAAATTTTTTTGTTCCAAGTATTTTAATTCGTAAGTTCCGCCGTGAAATATTTCGGACTTCGTGCCGTTGCTGGAATGTTTACTGCGCAGAGCCGCGGGAACGATAATCGTCGACCATTTTTGTGATGCCTTCGCGGAGAAAGCGCTCGGGGAGCAGATGCGAAGCAATTTATGGTCGTTGTTACTTATCGATGGAAAAATTATGTAACGTACGGTGTTATCTGTTGGGTCCTTGGAAAACAGAGTCTCTTTGATTTGTATGGGATCGTGGAACTTTGTGGTACGATTATGCGTTGTTTACAGCGAACATGATTACGAGTAAATTTATTTTAGCCAGTGAGCGACAGTATTTTTAACTTTTGGAAATAATGGAATAATGAATTTTTTTTTTTTGGTACGTTTTTCCTTTTTTTGCCTCGCTTGGTAAAAGTACGAATATACACGAGTAAAATTTTTTTTAATCGAGAGAAACTATTAACGAGCCGACCGGCTAAATGGTGTGCTAAATTAAAAAAATGTTTTAAATTAAAGATAGAGGTAGATATTCATTGTTTTTAAAGTTTTAACGGAATAGTACTAATGCACGTTAAATATTTAATAAAACTGCTATTACCGCTAAACGGTTATTACACTTTCGTTCCCCATGTTTCGATTCATTTTCTTGAATTATTCAAAAACGTGATCCCACGAGTGTCTAAAATAACGTGTTTAAATATACAGCTGGAATAAGATAATTTTATCGCTTAGTGAATCGTGCAAAGGGCTTTATATGAACGCCATATACCATAATACTCAAGGTATCAGGGCTCGACCCTCCGCCTACGAGCGACAAAAAATTCGGCGAAGGTGACGAGGGTCGACAAATACACCATTTAGGGTGGCAGTAAAACAGATATCACGATACGCGAAAAAAACGGAATGAAAATGAAAAGAGAAAAATTTAAAAAGTCACTGTCGTATTAATTTTTCAAATTTTAATCCTCTAACAATCGGAAATATGAATTTCTTTCTCCAACCGAATAAGACTTCAATTCTATTGGCTCTTAAAATGTTGTTTTAATTAAAAAAAAAAATCTAATTTATGATTTTCAATTATTTGAACAAAAAATCATAGACAATGGGGAAATTCAAACTGTTTTGTCTCTTGTATTCCTATAAATGACGATCTCGTATTAAAATAAGAAATAAAATTCATTTATTTCTCATCAATGCTTTCAAATATCCACGAAATTACGCGAGAATGGCGTAGGATTTTCAATCCGTCCGCCATCTTCGCCTCGGCTCCCGAGCCCGAGCCACAGATGTCCACTCGAACGGAGAGGAATTTCATTAGACGCAATCGTTAACGCGGTAACATTACGAAACAGGACATAACGGGACGCCTTACGTGAAATTACCATCGCGATATCGGGCATTTTGCACGGGACTACAGTTATTCGGTCGTTGTTGCACAACGGATCACCGCCACCGACATTCCCACCGAATCTATTGCCTGTGTGTAGCCCGCGCAGATATTTCGTGCGCCCGTGAAACGGTCGCGAGGCTCTCGCATTAAGTGGTTGCCCGTTTTAAATAATTCGCTGGGAACTCGTGCGAGCGAAACTAGTTGGAGCCGTGCTCGTACTCGTAATGTCTTTTATTCGCTATGCAAACCACGAGTACCTCGCCAACCCTCTCCCCTAATTTCTGCCCAACTTTCCAGACGCCTGTTTCTCCCTTTCTCCGCGTTGACGATGTTTCCCTCTTCTTTCGATTCAATAATGTATGCACGTGTAATACGCGAGCACGCGTGTCAACCTTTTATGTGCGAACAGAACAGAAATCGAGAATCGCGTGGCGTGGCTCATGATTATACCCGGCCAACTGGAACGCCACTTTCGTCGCTATGCTCGGGTTAAACTATCGTGACGGATGCGCGGCATGGAAGATTCTGTCGCGTTCAATAGACCGTCGAGAACTCGTCTGCGCGGTCTCTATTGTTCCGTTGCTCTCGTTCAACTGCACCGGGGGACATTCTTTTTCCATTCTCGACCAAATTCTCTCGTAAGTTGGTTCAACTCTTAATTGGACGCAGTTTCGACGCCCGAAGGCTTTTCATTAACAATGGATTTTGAGAACGAGGTTCGTGGGGTAGGAAAATTCGATGTTGGATTAAATTATAGTAAATTATGATAAATTAGAGTAACCTCTTTAGTATTTTCATTATTGATCGACGAATATTGGATTTTCTTTTAACATTGAAAGATGGTATAATTCCTATTAATCGTGGATCGTGTGACTTAAAAGTTACAAACTGATGTATCTATATTTTAAAAAATTAATTTTGTTTATCACTGCGCTATTAAATCTGATTACTGTATTACTGTAGCGACACCACGATCCATCTACGGTAATTATTAGTTAAAACATTTTCAAACCAAAGTGATAAATTGTAAGCAATCGTAATCTTTTCTCCAATGAGCAGACAAAATTCGAGCTACAGAGGGTTAAATTGTGGATTTATAATTGAGGTATAAGAAGAACGATTGTTGAAATTAATGGTATACTTGGACGAAGAGGATACACGAGTGAATATTTGATGAAATTTCATGAAATTTATTACAGTATTTTTTAGTCGGGTTTGTTTCGAAGCAGGGGAATCGCACGATCGAACAAACATCTAAAATTAAAGCGTTTCTCGGTTAATTCAATTTGAAGTCGACTCGATGGATTTGCGTAACTGCTCTCGGTTGAGTCAGGTCCGCGGAGAGACAGCGTCGATTACGCTTGAGGTTCGATTAAACCGCGAAAGTTGAAACGGCTGTCGGTTCGGTTACCCCTGTTTCTTCGGCCAATTTCTTCTGTAACAACTTGATGATTTTTATTGGCCGAACACCGCCGCACGATTCCGAACGTATATCCTTACGCGTGCAATATCGTTACTGTTTTATATTGTTCGTTATTCATTGGAGGAAAAATGAGTTATTTTAAAATCAATATACCTTTTATCCACTTTATAAATTCGAGAATAATTAAAATTAGAAAATAAACTTCGAAGTTCACAAAAATAAACGGCTAGGTAAACGTAAACTCTAAAAAATATATTTAATAAATAAATCGAAATTTTGTAAATAGTTACTGAAATAGTTACTAGAAATAGTTACTAGAAATAGTACAGAAATTAATACCGAAAGTAAAGGTTTAGCTAATTGTGTTATCGATACTGTCATCGATAAGAATTTTGAACCGTTGTTTAAATAATATAAAGTAAAGATTATAGAGAGGAAGTCAATTTATTCTTCGTATTGGCATCGCAGTTCCTAAAATGTATTACTATTAGAAAATGTTAGTAATCAGGTGGGAATATTTTTGGTTCCTAGACATTAACTTCCTTAAAACCCTATTGGAGAAGAAATCGTTTTGAATATGGAGGCGAGCCAAGTACTCGGATATTCGGAGCAATTTGGACAGCTGTTCAACTATACGAGTCGTTGAAATGAGTTCAATGCGTTCAAACAATTCACGGATCAGCACACTTGATTTATGGAAACGATTTACATAAACTTAAGCTGCAATAATTAAACAATTATAATTGTAACGGTAAAACATAATTTTGTTTAACCAACAATTTATCCTCGTGTTTGTAAGAAATTCATAATTTTTACTTAATAATTACTGGTACAATTAATATAGAAAAATTGAAGTAAATTCTATCCTAATCGAATTTTTAGCTTCTCGTAACACTATCGATCAATTATAAATCGATCCGCTAAAATTGAACTTATAATTACCGTAAGTGGCAAAATCGTTTAAAATTCCAACCTAAGCGTTAAATTAAGGAAAAATATCAATATTCCAAGTAGAAAATTTACAAACCTAGACAAATGAATCTGTCTGAGGAGAAATAAAAAAAAATTCTTCAGAAATAACTTGAAGAAATAAAATATTTCTAAATATACACAAAATATCAAACCAACAATCTTTAGTTCGCACAAAAACTATTCGTTTAACTTTCTCTCCGCTCTGGCATGCAAATAACCAATTTACTATGCTTCAAACAGATTAAACCTATTCTCCAAGAACTTCTTATCAACGGAATACAATAAAACGCATAATCTAACCAAAGGAATGGCTTATTGCAAACCTCAGGTGTATACGTGCGAATAATTTTATGCTCGCTATAATCGACCGTTATTCTGTCATGCAGGGAACACGTTTCAAGGAAAAATCGCGATACCCTGTCTTGCAGGAGTAAACAAGGTCGAGCGATCTCGCGTTATCTCGTGATTCACCGCGAGAACGTTGTTTTCTGCGGCTAGGACGTTCTGTGTTAAGGTCTACTGAGGTGGAAGTCATACGAACGTTCTTTTTTTTTTCCTTTTTTTTTTTTTTTTTTTTTTTCTTTTAAAGAGAAAAAAAATATACGCCACGAGGAATGCAAATTCTCTAGAGTAACGAGTTACCCCAGTTAAATAATAATTTCTTTATGCTCGTTTCAAAATTAGAAATATTTTTTAACCCTCATACGCTCCCGGGAATAGTTGTACAAATATTTTTTTCATTTCCTATATTCATATCGTAGAGAAAACGTCAACAAGTAGTTGCTTGCTGCTCTAAAATCATATCCACCCACCATCTCCTGTTCGATTGTAGAAAATTTAAATTTCAAAGACGAGAATACAGAAACCTAAAGCGAACCAGGCACAGCACTAACCTCGTAGAAACACGTGAAAAATACGATCAAGTACTTAACCCTTTCGCTACGAAGGGCGTTTTGTTTATACGGTCTCAGAAATTAAGCAATCCTTTACTAAAACCGTACATGGACAACTATAGCACAAAATTATTTTTATTTTCATTCACATGTGTTGTAACATAATTCGTTGCACAACGTATCTAAATTTTCATATATTTTTGTCATATCGACAAAAATTGTATCGATCTATATAGCAATAGTGTTTTTAGTCCTTAGAGCACCGCAGTGAAAGCGTTAATCGATGCTAATCTTTTTAAAAAAAATTTGAAATTTGAAACGAGAACAGGATCCATTGTTGCTAATGACCTAGATATCGATACGACATTAAACCCTCGCATTATCTATATATATATATAAAAGTAACTGCTTGCTCGTAACTTCGAAAGAATCCTGTGGAGTGTACGAAGATTAACCGTTTGAGTGGGAAACAGCGCAATTGCGCTTCGCTTATTTCAGAAACAAATAAAAATATATGAAACCAGAACGAATTGGTTACATAGTTCTCCTTCGTTTTCGTATTGAAAAATAGTGCTAAGATTATGACAAAAATTTCATTTTTACACAATTTTTTCAAATAATCACGCTAGGTGTTCTCGATCTCGCTTCTTGGTACTCAAACGGTTGAGAAAGGTGAAACACGGCTGGATCGAAAAAGATCCAACAGAATTAAAATGAAGAAAAGAATATTTTTACGGGTTCTTCGCAGGGTGGTCCTGTGGCCAGGTCCGTCTTATGTAGAAACGGACCTTTAACGTGGTTCCAACATTGGTTCAACGAGGACAACGCAGAGAGACGACGGTAGCCAGCCTAGGAGCGCATTATTGATTCGTGGAAGGAGACTCGCGCCGGTTGCTGCGGTTTCCACGCGACGACGACGACGGCGACGACGACGACGACGATGACGACTACGATGATGTCGACACCGACGCCAGACCAGCCACTGACAGACATTGGACAGCAGTCTGGTTTGTCAGGCTGTGATTCGAAGCACTTTGACGGGCTCCTGCCACCGGAAGTGTGTTTCGAGTTGACGGAGAACCGACACTGTTTAGAGACCACCCATGGGTTTATTTGTTCAGCCAGTGATATTTGTAGGGGGAGTAGAAAGTTGGTTGGACCTGTGGATGGATCAGGTTGACCCTTCTGGTTCGATTGAGGTGTTTTGGTTTGATTAATTATTTCTCAATTTAACGATTCTTTCAGGTATTATCGAGGTTTCTTATCGATTTATAGGTAATCTTCGCGTAGGTAATATAGTTGCTTGATAGTGATAATGGAACAGCTTGAAAAATTTCTAATTTGCCTTTATTAACACTAGATTTACGGACCTTGATTGGATCATTTTGATGGGTACATTAAAATGCAAATATTCTGTAATATAATTAGTTCACTTTACTTTAAATCGATCAATTTTCGTATATAAATTTTATTTCCAGCTTACAATTTCCGCTTGCACACTTGTTAAACTTAAACCCGAAATTAGAGCTACGTCAAATTGACGGGTTCCGTAAATCTAGTGTTAAATACGTTTGCATTGTGTTTCTATTTTTATCAAATTTATGGTAAACCTCTATAATTAATTAATAATTGTAGATAATAATTCATAACGCCGGTATTTAGTATTTTAAAAAGCCGCTCTAAAATTTACATTTTTTAAGTTGTGCCGCTATCAATGCTAAGCAGCGATACGATGGTACTTGTACTAGATTAAATAACTAAAAAGGATTTAAATATATGTGTGTTATTTATAATTTGTGTGCAAAAGTTTGCAAGAGGTGTTCAATTGTCACTATTTTTAATAAAGCTTAACGCTTTCTGCGATAGTTGAAGTAAAATATTGTAATTCTTCTATTCGCTATTCAGTGTTTTCTAGGAGCCTAATTATCAGTTGAGCAACAAAGCATTAGTTCTAACTTCTACGAGCGTTCAGCTAGAGCTATTTAAAGATTATCTAGACACGAAACGATATCGTTTAATTAATTCCCGATGTAAGCAAATCCTCTTGAGAGTTTAGACACTTGGTCTGCGTTGCGAACTATGATTCATCAGGGATTTTAGGACAACGAACTGCGAAAGTATCATCGAGGTTTTTTCTATTTCTTTATTTCCAAGTGTGTGCAAGATTGTTGGAACGTATCATGTTAAAACACATTATAATAATATCTTGATCGGTACGATATTTTTTTTTATAAGAATTAACCTACTACATAAGGTAGGTTAGTTTCGTTCAGTGTGGAAAAAAAAAAAAATAATAACAAAAACCGGAATCAATACTCAATGGCAATCCATTAATATTACCTCCAACACAATCAGCATTATTGTCAGTATTATTGACCGTGTAAAATCGGCTTTTCCCTGCCGCGTCATTAATTCTAGTAATTAAAAATACGACTTCACGTAGAATGTTTCATTAATTGGTTCCACAATGAATTTAGCATTGAAATAAAACAAAGAATTCGTATAAGTAGCGCGTAAATGCAAGTGTGATTTATTTGCCCCTATTTCATGAGCATTTTCGTGAGAAACTGGGATCGCCGGTTAACTGGATGTTTTCCCATGAATAATGACACGTATTAGTCACTATTTTCAACCTATCGTGCGGAAACAATTAACTGTACCTATGAATGTGCGCTTACATACAACTTTGTATTTATCGCGGGAATATCTAGGAAATAATTAATCCAATCTACGCTGGCTCGTTAAAATTTTGTTCAAACACAGGGTAACATGAATGCAACAAATTTATATATACTGCTCCACTAAAAGAAATTTAAATTCGCATTAACATTTGCAAAGAATTCAACTTTAATGCCATGCTTTAATTTTTCACGAACTCTTTACGAGGTATTTAACTCCAATATTTCACTTTCCCTTTAAATTAAATTAAATTTCCACAAAGTCTACTGTTCTACGTTTCCAATCGTTCAACCCTACCACTATCTTCGATCGCTATTTCTTAAATCAAATTTTTTAATTCTTTAAAGAATTAAAAAATTGCAGATGTTAAATAACGACCTCTTCATATTAGTTTCGAAATTAGGAAATTAAAAAAAAAAAAAAAAAGAAAAAACGAAACACGATTGGCTCCAAGAAATATCCAATGATTGCAACAGGATTAAAAATAATAATAATTGCATGTACACGTTCAAACCGAAGTCTGCGTAAAATTGTTCAAAAATTTATCATTTTATGTGCAATTATAGGGTGACTGGAAATTTATCGAAGCATAAATGAAGGAGGAGGATCGTATGAAAAGCTAGGTAGTTACCGAGGTGCGTAGGCGAGAGACCAGAAATGTCACCCTGCAACAGACACCTTGTAATTCGTCATGCCGCGACGTTTCACAATCCCGGCACCGTATTTAACATTTTAACGATTTACCTGGTCGTGTACTCGTGTACACGTACTCGAGATCGGTATCGCGGGCCCCGAGAGCGTTTCGAGAGAGCAGAGTGAAAGGAGCTCTGCAAATTAGATATAGAGGAACAACGGCGAGGGACAGGGGCAAAAAAGAGGGGAGGACAAAGCACTTTGTTCGTTTGAGGAACTTATTTGCTTGACATCGATTCTCCCTCAATTTCATTTCGATTTATTCGTGGCAACTGGTACGATTTATTATGTACGTCCGAATTAAAAAATTCTGCATTTCACAGACTCGAGTATTTTTTAATATTTTCGTTGTTCTTCTCCTTATTTATTTCAGTAAGCAGATATTTGGTTCCAAAAGGTAATGAATCGTTTCAGATCTAATTTAATGCTTTTTTTTTTTTCAATACTAGAATGATTTACGTTGAAAGTTTTGTACAAATAGCTCCATTTAAAGGATTTATTTCAATTCTCGTGCGATCGAAAAAATACTTTGACGAATGGTTTCATTTCCTCAGAGCGACCTTTTTCATCGGAGGAAGCAAAGTTCCCGCTTCGACATTCTTTAACCCATGATTTTATCGAATTTGTAAATGGTGAAACCACAAGTCCACGATACACGTAGATAAATCTCAGATTACGAGACCTATAATTTTCATCTTAATACGCAACTTTCATGAAGAAAAAACCCAACCAGAAAGTGTGGAAACCAGTTAAGTCCTTTGGAGCGAGCACGGAGTCAGTGAAACCGTCGAGCTGAAAGGAACAAGAGAGGAAAGGCGAGCAAACACAAGTGTCGCCGAATCAATTCCCAAAAACCAATAAAGCAAAACCATGTTCAAAGCCCCTCCTAGGCCTATCCTCCATGCTACATTCTTATCGATCACAGTGTCGCCTAACCACGATTATACGCAGACGCCATGTTACACAATACGAAAGCGTGGTAGTATCAATAGTCTCTCTCTTTCTCTCTGTCTATCTTATCTAGGTCTCTCAAAGATTGACCTTGGTATTTCCTAACGAGCAGAAATCGAGCGACGCTACGCGGTCTCTCCTAATCGCTTCCTCAATTGCGGACCGATGATCTCTTCTTTTTCTTCTCGACCAGCGACTGTGCTACGTCTGATAATTCGAGCGTGATAATTCTACGCAAGATACACGCCTATGCACGCTCCTTTGCTGTAGCTAGGATGGTTTCGAAAATAAAAGCTCTGCATCGTTCACGACTTGACCAAGGCTCAACGTGGTTACGGACGAAGAAAATATTTCTTTTATAATTCCAGTTTTATAACTCTTATATATATATATATATAACTACTTAAAAAACGAAAAATAACAAACGACTTATTGCTTTCTGTTTTCATACTAGACCGGTTAATCTTTTCTTGAACTCTTGTGAACTCTTCTCTTTTTTTTTTTTTTTGTTCTATAATGGAAACGATGGAAGAGAACAGAAGCGCATAAGGCGATCCATCTTGAGACAGCACTGATGAAGTCAGGTTAATCGAACATCCAAGGTACAACATCAATCAAGACGGTTTGTTCGCGATGAAGCCTCTCTGGCATCCTGCGCTACTACGTTCCGTCGAACACGTCCTCCTCGTTACGTAACGCTGACGCTTGTTCGTTATCTCGCGCCATTATCGTCCTTCATCGGTGAGAATACGCTTTTATCGTAGGGGACCTCGCAAAACCCGCTCGCGGTTTCTGGCTATTGAAAGAGATTCTAAATGGTTCGGGTGGAATTGAGGTTACTGGGTTAAGCTCTTCAACGATTTTTTTAGTTAAAAAAATGATTTATTTCCTCGTTGGGTTATTATCATATGTTTTGTTCATTTTAAACACATAGTAGCTAAAGGAAGTTTCTTCGTCATGAAAGTTCATGCTTCTAGATGTAAAGAGTCTGCACAATGTTAACTGATTCAAGTTAGCATTTAATATTCCAGAAATCTTTATGGTTAGAGTATTACCACACTAATTTCTACCACGTGCCATGCTGTAATTTCACCTGTGTAAATCTTATTTACACCCAACCATATATTTTTACACCGTCTTCATAAATATTCCACCAGCTATCTTCTTAATTATTTCTAGCAGTCACCGTTTGTTCCGCTTTTTCCTTTTACACGATAAGAATTATGAGCTTTCCGTCGAGCTGCGGCGATGAATCGCGTAGGTCCGATTTTGTAACGAAGATCGTGACAAACCTCGAAAAGACCGAAAATACGAAATCACAGGATGTTTCGCGCAATCAGAGACGGATGCGTGAGAATGTTTGCATTAATGAGACAACGTAGACCGAAAGACCGACGGGAGGCGTCGAAATTCCTCAAATACCGGCAATTTCAACCGACTCCTACCAATCCGATTTCTCGACGATGGAATTCGACGAGGTTCCCATCGAGTTCCCGTTTCAAGGATTTTCGCTACGATGAAACGTCTAGGAGACGTTCGATCAATTAGTCATCTTTTGACACCGTTATGTCGCCGATTCCGTACGAGTGACACCGAGTGACCGACCTCAAGATTTTTCGATCGAGTTAATGGACGCTGAAACGGACTTCCTTCGGAGATAATGACGGAGTTAAAACTGTGTTAATAGGATGTTGCAAAATTTATTGGAAATCTCTCCTCGTGGTTTCATTGCAATCGCGAATGAAACGCTTCGAGGAGAAGAGGACAACCTTAATTCTTACTCGTCCTATTTATGATGCTTTGATGTAGGTACCTATTAATTAAAAATATTTTTTACTCATACTTGGATCGATCTTCCTATGTACTGAACTTTAATTATAAATTTCTTTTCTTTTTCTTTTGAACATATTCAATATTGTAAACACGAATTCTTTCGAGTTTCATCCAATTAAAAAACAACAACAAAAAAAAAACGACGCTTTGAACCTTCCTTAAGGTCCTAGTTCTTAACAAATAAATAGATAAAAAAAAAATTCCAGTTTTATTTCATAATGAAATTTCCCATAAAAGTAATGATTTATATTAAGAATATCTGCGGTAACTTCCTCGAAAACGTTCTGCGATCCACAAGTTAGGAACCTAAGACCAAAACGAACGCAAACGTGACGCAACAAGTAATCATCGTTCAACAATAGTCGATTCCCGATTTCTTTTTTCTATTCATAGCAACAGCTCGATATACGAAAGGCGACCCCCGATCTTCGACCCAACACGGGATTCTTCGTGAAATGGCAGAAGGCAACGCGATCGGGCACGATCGTTATTCGCATGGGCCACAATGCGCGTCCGCAAAGTGCACCAATGATAGGTATTCTCTTCGAATGGGCCAACTTCGATCGTTGTTACTATGGGCTTCCGTTATTCCTTGTAAAACCGACCGAACCTTATGTCGCGTTCCTCGTTTACGACCGACTTATAAATCCGACTCGTAAATCCTGTCGGAATTCCCGGATAACGCACGTACCTTCTAACGACCGACGTTGTCTGGAACAAGGAAAAAGTTTATTACTAGGTAGTGGTGTCGAGGACGACGCGATTCCTATCACGAGGATCTATTATCGTAACGCGCAATTAATCCGCTCTTTGCCTCCGGTTTTCTTCGAGATGACGTGTTTATTGGTATTACGCGGTGAAGAGTAAATGGACCCGAGACACGTGGTTATTTAGTAATTAGTTTATTAAGTACGCGTCTTTCAAGAATTTTGTTTCCTATGTTTGCGTTAAGCATGATTTAACATTGCAACTACCGACCATTAGAATGGTAAGTAGGACTTATTTGTACCAAAACGAGAAAAAGAGCTTTTGGAAAGGAGAAAGGAACCTTTGCTCGTATCTGTTTTTATAAAAAGATTGTGGAAAATTGTAAAATATGTACCGGTGAAGTTAAATTATATCGAGTTTTTTAATATAACGGAACGAAAGTTGTTTTTCTTCTTTTTCTTCTTTCCTCGAGTTAAAATAATCGCCGAAACTCCGAGAAATCAAAATTAACCAGCATCGAGAGCAAAGGATCATTTGAATATCAAACTTTCGAATTTCATTTCTCGCGAAAAATGATTCCGCAAAACTTTCGAAAGGCCAACCAGCTGGCTCGAAGATAAGGCGATTTTCGAGCGTCGAACGAGTTTCCTCGATTAACGTATCAACGATCGGCATAGCACATCGTAGAGAACACAAGAACTTTCATCGATGATGAAAAAATGTTAAATGAACGGTCACCGGCGGCGCATTAAAGTCAACGACATAAACCGTGACTTTCCATCGGTGGTCCAGCCTTAACGCGTAAATCATCTCAAAGAAATTTCTTCAACCATGTCCGACCTGTTTTCATCGAAAGCCGGAAGTAAGGATCGATCTTGGAGTTGCGCGTGTCGCGGCGTTCCGCGTTCGAGACGCGATTACGAGAAACAATCTACGCGAGAGAAGAAATTCGCCTTCTCCGTTTGCCAAAGAAACGTTTCGTTGCATCCAACGAAGGACTGTAAAAGAGCATGGCGATTAAACGTCGCGGCAATATCCAATCTAAATAATTTCGCTGTCGAGGCAAGCCGCGCCATTTTGACGCAATAGCGCGCGCTTTTCAAATCATTTTCTCGGAGACACGTTTCTGTGAACGTGATTGTAGAAATTCTGGAAGTTTGGGACAAATTATTTTTAAAGCGGTTAAAATTGTAAAGGATCGCTTGTCTTTAATGATAAAGATGCTCGACGATCGGTATCTATTTATGATCGATGATCTCGGTCGTTCTGCCTTTTGTTTTAATAACAAGACAGGAGTATACGTTTCATAAATGTAGGTCGTCTTGATCGATTCCGTTAATTAAAAGTAGACCCGGTAATTCGATAATCCGGATACGAGGAATCAGTACAGGGCTCTTGCGCGATGACTACGCTTTTTAAGTGAATTACCAAAGGCAATGCAAAGCCGATACTAATCCGGGGGTTTACACGCGAAATTTTATTATCACTCTGGGAGCGTCTCAAGAGCTGTAAACGTGGCTAACGATATCTCTTTCCGATTATTGTTTCCAAACTATCGTGCACCTTTTCGATGGTGAAACAATTACAGTTTGCGCGAAATACAAGTTTTTAATTATCATCTAAATTATTATTAGCGAATCTTGGGAATCTTTAAGTATATATATTTGCTTACCGAAGAATTAAATAATTTTTTAAACGACCGTAAAAGATGGAAAAACTGCAAGATAACGTGAAAATTATTAACCTACGGTAATTAAAATTAAGTACCTACAATTAGCTAAATTCTATAATGGGACGTAAGGTTTATACCGATAAACGTACGTATAGTAATCTTTAAATATGGAAACGAAATTATATACCATTACTTTTACCTTCGATACAAATGAACGTACGTTATAGAAAGAATATACGTGGAAGAATAGAGAATGAGAATATGGAAGAAAATTGCACGTGTTTATGTAATATTCGTGATACGCTCTATTAATAGACATTCGGGGCCGATATTAAGTCTAATCTTACTATCATTAACACGAAGCGATTGTCAACTTATCGAAACGATGTCGCGAATTATCGTTGTATAAAGCGGACGGGCTATCTCCGAGTTACTTCTCTTATTAAAACTTTTAAGTGGAAGCATTACACACACCGAAGCACTCGGTAACATTCCAATAAATGTGTCGACCGAATCAATAACCTCGAAAGTTTTCCCCTTTTAGACTGAAGTTGATCGCTTCAAGGTTTAAGTATAATGGCCGTAAAAGCGGAATATACAGGATGTCGAGCTGTAGCTTTCAAGGAAGTAAAAATAGAAAAAAGAATTTCGTTCCTGAAGTGTGTATTCTCCGACGGAAAACAAAACCTGTGCCGATCATTGACGAATCGAAGAAAAATTTTAAAATAATTTATTAAAATTGGTTCAGATCGTTTCGTAACATTTTATTTACTACTTCTATTTCTTTCAAAGCTATGGCTCGCTCCAGTTGCGTGGGACACCTTATACGTACAGTTCTAGCTATTTAGCCGTTACAGTTTCAATTCTCTGCGCAAAGCTTTTGAGTTCGTTCAGAAAACGATAAAACTTATTCCTATTACACCTACTCCCACCCACCTATTTAACCAACTAGATACTGTGGGTACAAAAGTATTTGCTCATACCCACGTTTTTCAACGAAACGTTCCATTAGTCACGCTATGCATTTCATTTCATTTCTTCGCTATCTTCTAATTTCTTCTAATCAGATTAAATAACACAGACACCGAGCTAATGGGTACATAAATGTCCACTGTATTGATCCAAAAATAATCAAAGAAACGTTACAAAAAGAAAAAGAAGAAAAAAAATAGACAGCTGTACTCAATTTTTTAAAACCATCCCAAACACCGATCATCGAAAAGACTCGTATGAAGCGCATTAAAATTCTCTCGTGGAATGCATAAACCTAAATTCTCTCAGGGAATGCGAGACCAACGAAACCACAGGTATTATTTTCCAAAACGACCATATAATCCGAGGAAATGATTAAAAACCACCGAGACTTCACGCAACGACGATAACATCGATGGCGGCGCGATTTCAGTAACCTCCATCGCTTAACAACCGCACACCGTTAACATTCGACCGAGCCTACTCTTGGAGGCGCCGCGGAAATAATTGGGATGGGTGGTAAAACTATTTCAGAGCGTGCACAAGCGCGTTTCTAACGGGAAAACGCGCGATGCGGATCGGAGCGAGGCTGAATAGAGGAAATTTAAACTGGTCGACGATTAGCCGCCGAATTCCTAATTTTTTCTTTTTTTTTCCTTTGTTTCATCTTTAAACAGATTCTTCCTTGTTTGGTAAATTCGCTGATTATCCGGCGCGACGTAAGTCTATGCTAGATAGCGTTACATGAAAACGGCCGGATAATTATGTTTCATCGGGAAACGAGTGGACGCGTGTACGCGATAAAGGCGAGTAACCAGCCAGGGAGAGGTCGTACGGCATAACGAGCATCGTTTTAGTCGATAATCATAGCTGGATTAATAACAACGCACTCTAAGGCGCGTTAATTAACCGCTTTAATTATCGTTGGCAGCTGCTATAACGGGAGACCACGGGTCTCTTGTTTCTTGGATCTTAAGGTCGAAGTAAATTAGTTTTTTGTTCTGTTTTTGTGTATTTTTACAAGTGATTTTTATATCATTAATATTGGAATTAATTTTTAAAATTTGAACGATTTCCTGTGTAAGCGGAATTTTGTTTGGTTACAACAAAATTTTTATTTTGTGATAGCTTCTTGTTTTATTCTAAGAATCAAGAAATAATAAGTGATATAATTGCATAATAGATTTAGTACCGGTACAATAAGTTATAAGTGAATAAAATAAGATTTTAAAAATATAGATACTTAAACATGTTATTTTTATGTCACGTGGTATTGTAGAGGGCTGAGAAACATGGCAATAAAATGGATTTTTATGATAGTTATGTCAATTTAATAAATATTGCGAATATTGAAAATTTGGCTAGACCTATTTTAATTTTGATGGGCTCGAAGCTGAAATTTTTTGGAAAATAATATACTTCGATTATTGGAAGAAAATATTTTATAGTTGATTTCTAAGAATTTATAATCTTTAGTTTGTAGAGTACGAATGGTATTGCGAGAAGCATGTGCAATTTACGGTATGTTCTGCGAAAATCCTCGATTGCAGTCGTTCATTAGGAACGATGACTCGTTGCGATGAAAATCTGTCATTGACGACACAGGCTGACTCTTTGCTTGAAGGAATCGTCGCGTGTCGCGTCTTCTATCGTTTGATCTATTCGACTCGTTTCATGGATCCCTGCATTTCGCGTGCTCTTCCTAGATTTAACGTCTAAACATTAAAGTTTTTATGTCTTTTATACCTGATCTCCGGACTTACATAGACCTCAAGTAAATCCGATAACATCGGAGTATCATCGTAGCATTAGATATTGATAAAAATAATTGTAACGCTAGTAAAACGATAGAACATTACCATGCAAGCTTGCATTTTTTTTTTTTTTTAAATGTAAACCATAAATGTAACACCATTTGACAATTGCTTTGAAAATTTATTGAATTTAATTTCCACATTTATTAACTTATTAGATATTACACAAACCGTTTTATACGTTAACAAAATATTAACCCTTTCCACTCGAAAGACACATTTTTGCGATACTTGTCCCGAGGAACAGAGAATGGATTTTGACGAGTGCTTTCTAAAATATTGCACGAACCAAAGTTACTAACTTAAGATTCCATATTAAGTCCTGTATAATGTAAAGATACACGAAAAGTCGAAATAAAATTCGAGTCGCTGCATTAATCCAAGTGGTGAGTGAGAGTCGCCTCTCGAGTGCAAACGGTTAAAACAGATTTACATATTAACAACGCATTNATTCTGTAATATAATTAGTTCACTTTACTTTAAATCGATCAATTTTCGTATATAAATTTTATTTCCAGCTTACAATTTCCGCTTGCACACTTGTTAAACTTAAACCCGAAATTAGAGCTACGTCAAATTGA
>SMSQ01018510.1:9164-24331 GCA_019453375.1 Ctenoplectra terminalis
TTTTTTTTTTTTTTTTTTTTTGTTGTATATACAACGTAAAAATAATTGTAACAATGCAGATAATGTGGCTGTTTTTTCACAACGATATCAGCTTGTAGCGTACAGATACACGAAACCGTACATTCTGAAAATTTTATTTGAATAAATATAAGGTTGACATTTGCCAGGAAAAAAAAACGTTTACATAACATGAGATATTAAGTACTTTAAATTCTAAAACTATAATATTGGTAAGTGTTTTTTAACCGTACAAGTTTATTTTTTTTCTTTTTTTAGTTGCTTTATAATTATCTACATAATACTTGGTAATGCTTTGCGCAATTACTTTATCGGTAAAGGTAAACTAAAATAAGGTTTACACAGTGCACAGTATCGTGTATTAATAGGCTAATGTTTAATTATTGTAAAGTTATTGGATTTGAAGAGAGAAATGTGGCGTTACTACAATTAACATAACTACTTTCTAAATAACAAGATAATATAATACATAAAGCAGTGTATTACTACAGAGCTCGTTGTAATTAGTTCCAATAGTTGTTCTCTGTTCACAGTCAATTTAAAGTATAAGTGGATCATCTTTATCTGTTGATAACATTTTAAAAGAATATCAGTGTTATATCATTTAAGAATAAACACACCTATTTTGTTCTTTTATATGCGATTTTGCACGAGCTATTATGTATATTAGCATTGCACAACATTCAAAGCACATTACATTTTGTAAAAAAAAGTTTCATGTTTTATTTTGTCACGTTAACAAAGCTGTCAACCGTTCCGTTAAAGTTTAATTACTTTTGTTACAATGAAAATGAAATACAAATAATTTTCAACAATAATAAAGAACATTGTAAATAATACGATAACCGATAAATGAGTTGTTATTTTAATAGCAAATCTGTAATTTCGTATACTCAAGTTTATAATTATATTTAATTATCAAAACGTGAAAGAATAAAAATAACAGTCATAACTGATAACGTAATTCGATAACGATCGATAATAAATTTTAACGAAATCATATTCGTACTAAGTTACTAACAATCGATATTAAACAAATTTAACCGATAAATGGTAAAAAAGATACCGATTATATCAATCAATCAATTGTTCTAATTTACCGATAATAAGAAACACTGTCGACAAAACAGAATTATAAAGAATTTTCACAAATATATGTTGCTCAAAATACATTTATCACTTTTGTAATTAACAAAACACAAAATTGACACCGAAGGAATTATAATCTAAAATACATACTTTTTAGAAGCGACAAACCTTAATAAATTTTAATAACCAGAGATGTGTGACGAAATTATAAAAAGAACGTAAAATTTGAGAAAAAAAAAAAGAAAGAAGAAAATAGAATCGAGATACATGAGTTTACAGGCAAAAATGCGTGGGTACAATTTGTGAAGGTTACAAGAACATTGCACTCGCAGAAACGGACGTTGTAAAGCATAGAATGTAGTTATTTTTGCAGAGGTTGTTGTGACTGGTTTCGATCTTGTTAACCTTGGCTGAAATCTTTTTGAAACACTTTCTCCGCACATTTTGAAGAATCGAAAAATAATCAGCAGTTCTGTATCTTGAATTATATTTTTTCCACTTTTTTCCCCCCGTAAGCTACTTTAATTTTAAATCGTAACAGAATTGTCGAAATGCGAAGTACCGAAATTAAGATGAAGTTGACGTCATTAGCATTTTGGCAATATTACTTATTTTATTCTTATGATTCATGAGAATCTACTTGTGATACATCTGCTTTCCCAACATTTCGCCCGAAATTGACGTGAAACGTATAATTTTAGACCTGAGATTAATGATGTATAATAATAAATAAAAATTTGAAAATTCAGTCAATGTACGACGATGTTCTTTAAGTTTTACTAACAAGAGCGATCACCCAACTAAAACTAACACATTTTTATGAAACGTTGCGCGTGGTTAAAAAATCAAAAAATATTAAACTCATATTTTTTTCATCGACGAAAAAATATTAGAAGTTACGGGGGACAAGGGAGCTGTTAATTCGAATAACTTAAAAACAAATAGAGATAAAAAAATTTCTTAATCGAAAAAATTGTTCAACTTTTTATGACGAATGATTTTACGTAAAAGAAATTTATGTACATCTTTATACGAAAAAGCGCATTTTCTTAAATATTTGTTACACGACACGATGGTTTCTAACGAATGTTTGTTAGAATAATCGACAAAAGAAGCCATAAAAATATCTACTTTTTTAAATTATCGAAAATTAGTCGTTCAAAATATAAATAGATACTTATACTTATTGTTACTATAAATCTATATCACTTTATTATTAATTCATCTGTATGTTACTTATATGATAAATTTATGTCTTGTACACTAATATATTACTTGCATTATAGCTTAACTACAGTACTGTGTAAAAGTCTTAGATCATCTACATTATTGATCTTGTAACTGTAATTAAACATATTTTAGAGAAGCATTTCTTAACACTGTTAAATTCAAATTTTTTCATATTGCCTTTCTTGTGTTGATCATGCATAATTTTATCTGGTGAAAATATGTTTTAAAAATTCTTTAACAAGCAGAGCCTTGATTAAAATATTGTGGAACGCGTATGCAAAGTACAAAGGAAGCATATGAAGAAAGCCAAAAAGGAAAAAATCAGCTTCTTAAATTGTCGATAGAATGGCAGGAAATGCAAAGTGAGTTTCTTAACATTTTTTAAACAATTATCTAAAAATAGAAAAAGAAAAGTGTCGTGTAACGAAAGTAAAAAGAGAATACACAAAATATTGATTGTTTTAAATTAATCAATATTTCTCAATCTAATTAACACCTCGTGAATCTGATTCTTAAAAAAAGAAAGAAATAACGTCAAAATAAAAATAATATTAATCCATCTTAAATTCGTTTCTAAAACAGCAAAATATTTTTTTTGGCAGGTGGTCTAAGACTTTTGCACAGTACTGTATATCACTATTAACCGTGTAATATTGTATAGTTTTGTGGACATTAATAATCATAAGGTGGACGTGACTTTAATAAATGAATAAATAATAACACAAAGTTAGTCGTTATTGAGAAATAATGGATTTTAAGTCATCATGGATACAACATTTTGTCCGACTATCTGTAATGCTTGATCAATCAGCATGCTGTTTTTCACTTTATTATGAATATTTTCTGTAAGAAATTATAAATTGAGAAATTTTAGTTACACATATTACACTTTTCCAATGTTTAGGTATCCTTTCAGATAACGACAGTCCAGTACATACATCTTTCATAGGTATTCTAGAGCGAGGGCATCATCCTAGGAAATATTAACCCTTTGCCCTATAACCACGAGTCACACTCGTGGCGTCGATTCTGCATAAAATACAATAAAAAGACACAATATTTATGATAAAGTTCAATTTTAACTTTAACTGTAATTTAAATTTACAATATTGAAAATTAGCAAATACAAAATACGTGTAATATTTCGATACTTTGAGTTTGACAGAGTGTCAAAGACGTGAATAACTATCGCCGATATGTATGAAGATCGAAGATATCGACAGCCAAGGGATTAAATTGTATCTATCAGGTTGTCCCGAAAATTTCTGTCGTTTACGCAGTGGTATCGTCTAGCAATATTTAAATAAACATTCAGCCTTATTTGTTAAACAAGAGATGGAGAGAACAAATAGTGCAGAAAAATTGTTAAACAAAATTGTTAAACATTTATTATTTAAACAAAAACAAAACCCTCACCATCCTTATTTTTGAAAATTTCCATTTTCTTGTCTGGTCAAATAATGTGCAAAATTTTAGTGCGAACCATTCCGAACCATTTGAAAATCCAGTAAATGTTTGTTATGGGAAAGAAGATTCCGATACTACGTCTCACTGCGCAGTGTATGGAAAACCTACTCTGTTGCGAAGTGCCTGGTGAAAAAAGTATCTCTGTTTCGAACACTTTTCTCAATAGCACCATTTATGTAATACGTATGAGCCATGAAAGATGAATTGTAGCTACGTGTGCATATCTGACTGTTATTGTATGTACTTTCATTATATAGTGTAGGAAAATATAAAAGCACACCGGAAACTTTAAGGGCTGTTTTCACCCTGAAAAACCGAATATCAGCAGATAAAAAAATAGCGTGATACATAGTTCGAGGTCCTCTACAAACCAGCAAAGTTTCAAATTTTTTTCAATTTTCGAGTTACCGAACGTCCCTTGTAAGTAGAATGAATATAAATTTATATGATTGACCTCGAAGTGTAATCTTTATATGAGTGTAAGAGAGAAACAATATGATAAAAATTACATCGAGATGCCTTATTTCAAATATATTTTGTGTATTTTAGACAAACCGAAGGTGATCAAATACTTATGGAGAGTAGTGTAAGTGTACGCTCAATTGTGTGAGTAATTGTACTTACTGGACTGTAGCTATCTGAAGAGGTATCTAAACAGTGAATAAGGTGAAGTATACTGTGAAACTAAAATTTCTCAATTCATAATTTCTGACAAAAAATACCGCAATAAAATAGAAAACAGCATGTTCATTGATCAAGCGTTAGAAATAGTCGTACAAAATATTATGTCCATGTTGAGTTATAATCGATTGTTTCTCAATATCGACTAACTTTCGATAATCAGAAAAAGTATTCTTTCGTAGAATATTTTGATAAACATTCGTTAGAAACTATCATGTCGTACAATAAATATTTAAGAAAACGTGCTTTTTTGCACACACTGCCACAGTCTATAAAGGTGTACGAATTTCTTTTACGTAAAATTATTCGTCATAAAATGTTCCGTCTACGCAAAAAAAAAGTATATCTCCTTGTAACAGAACGAAATTCGGTGTGTAAAAAACTTACCACGAATATAGGTGTAATAAACGAACAGAATGTTTTTTAAGTAAATTTTAGATGATTCATTTTTATCGCACGGAAAAGTAGAATACTGATAACAATTAAGTAAAGTATATTACCAAAAGAAGTTGAATCGATAGTACGTACCTGCAACAGAAAAAAAAACATTCCAAATTTTTTTTTACTTAATGCTGTAACCAAATTAAAAATATAAAATTGTATGTCTATCAATCAATCGATATATTTTCATTTCTATTTTCTATTTTCAATTCTATTTGCCACGAATTTTAATTATTTGTTAACTTTTTTTCTACAAATCTACATAACATCGTTTCTCGATAGTTAATTCTCGTATTTTTAAACACTGAAGGTTTATGCTCACTTGTTTATGTAATAGTATTTATATAAGTTTATTAGAAAATTATACAATGTTATTGAAAATACATTGTAACTTATATAATTGCAAAAAAAAAAAAAAAAATTTCGACGTTTGAAGCGCAAATTTCTATACAATCTTGTAATTTATTTTTCAAACGAACAAAATAATTTCTTTCGTAGCGATTCCATGAAGATGTGTACTTATTAACAGTCTTTAACATGTTTAAGTTTTTATTACGCATAAGAAAAGAAAATATATAATGACAAATAACAAAACAGGAAAGTATTCGATGAGCGGAATCTTTAAACAACAATAAAAAAGAAAGGAAAAAAAAGATAAGAAGAAAAGTCATTAACGTATTAAAATGAACGTACGTAGATACGCTGTTTGTGATTGCGATCATAATTTTATATTACTGTCTGTTATAATGATTCTTCGTTTAAAGGTTCCTACTATATTGTGAATTCTTTGAAATAATTTCACAATTTCATATATTAATGTAAAGAAAAAGAAAAAGCAAAAAATACGAATACTCTTTGATATATCAATTCATTATTTCGAATATAATTTCAAACCACTTATGACTGATAAATTTTTATTTACATACTAACTAATACAAGAAATAAATGGCTGTACTTCCGAAAAGTATACGCCTCCGATAGACGAGAAATTTGAAGGGACTGGGGGCGAGAGGGAATGGACTCTAACTCTAAAATTTTAGCTTCGGGTTTTAATTTTTGAGATACTGATAAAAAACTTTCGGTACAATACATAGAAGTCTGCATGAGTGTACTTCCGGAAGGCCCCGATGGCCGATTAACACAAAATTTGGAAGGATGAAAGAAGAGATATGGTGGACTCTGGATATAAAATTTTAGCTGCAGCCAATTATTACTTTCCGAGATATGAATAAAGAAACTTTCACCGCCATACACTGAATACTGCGTATACAGACATGACTAATACATTGAATCTCATCCAGATATCACTAATACAATCGTCTTCGTTGTTCTTGTAATCGTCGTCAACTGTCGAGTAGCCGATTACGCTGTAGCGGTATCAGTCTCATTGTCAGTATTTATAGGGTGTCTCACAGATGTATGTTACGTTATGATACATTTTAGTTTCAATAAATTTCACTTACCAAATACCGTCAATTCATGTAGATTTGAGTTGAGTTAGGGCTAGATTAATTTCAATTGCAGTAGTCTCACAGTAGTATCACAGTAGTAGTAAAAATTTTTCGCGATGCAACCTATAGAAACTGAGGCTAATGGACTGTCGACAACGACAACTACCACAGTGAAGACGGTATTGCATTAGTAACATCTAGATAGGCAGCATTAACCCTCTATTGGACCGTGTGACTTAAAAGTTACAAACTGATGTATCCATATTTTAAAAAATTAATTTGATAATTAATTTGATTAAAAAATTAATTTAATAAACACTTGTTTAGTTATCACTGCACTATTAAATTTGATTACTGTATTACCGTAGCGACACCACGATCCGTCTACAGTAATTATTAGTTAAAACATTTTCGAATCAAAGTGGAAAACTGTAATCAATCGTAATTTTTCCTCCAATAAACAGACAAATTTCGGACTATAGAAGGTTAAATGTACCAATCAAGTCTATGTACACAGTATTCAACGTATAGTGCTGAAAGTTTATTAACATTTCGAAAAATGATAACTGACTGCAGTTAAAATTTCATATTTAGAGTCTGCCTCCTCCCTCTAATTTTCGAATGGCCACCGGGGCCTTTCGGAAGTTCATCCTGTGTACACAGACGTGACTAATTCATTGAATGCTACCTATCTAGATGTTACTAAGCAACCGTCTACGCTGTGGTAGTTATGATCGTCGACTGTCAAATAGCCGATGACGTTATAGGAATATCGGCCTTGGTATCTATAGGGTGACCAATTTACGCGGGCTCGCGTTAGGTTCGAGATAATTTTGAATTTGGCTAGGAATAGCCGGCCAGCCATGTTTCCAGTAGTTGAACTTCGTTCGTAGTTGAGCTTTATTTGAACGAAATTCGTCACCTTATAGATATCGCTTTAGCATCATTGGCTACCCGAGAGTTGACGACAGTGACTACTGCAGCGAAGACGGTTGCATTAGTAACATGTAGAAAGGCAACATTCAGTGTTTAGTCGTGTTTGTATACGCAGTATTCGATGTATGGTACTGGATATTTTTTACTAACACTTTGCTGTCCGTTATCATATTAATAATACATACGTTATTTCCCGTATGTCATAGCCCAGGTATTTCCGATGTATCCGTTCAGTTTTTGAATAGAATTACCGCTGAAAATCAAATGACGGACTTTATTACGTCAACGGCTACTAAATTTTGAATTTCAAAGACGTTCGAATTCAAATCTCGGAAACTAATAAATAACCGAAGCTAAAGTTTTAGATTTAGGTTTACCTACCCCCATCCCTCCCCTCTTGAAAATCTCATAACGATCGGGACCGTATGCGTTTCGGAAGAATAGCCGAAATAAATTATGCATCTTATGTTCGAAGGAAATATTAATAAAGTATTATTTTAAATAGATTATATTTATACACGTGATATAAACTAGGATAATTAGAATACATTTTTCATTATTGAACGTGTTATTTTTCTTTACTGCTCAAAGTATCGTATGGTAACGATAATAACACTGTTCACAAAAAAATGTTTAATACACGATCGATCAAAGTCTGAAACGTACATCATCGGGTACGAAAACAGAGATCATTCGCGGTTGTTTTCTCTTCCTCCGCGCCATCTTGTATGCCGATTAACCGCAAGCGATTCCAATTTGGTAAATTCCACGTAGAAAAACACGTATGCACAACGACTAACCTAAATATGAGAATAACGCGAGTCGCGCAAGGAGACACCGAACTGGGAACTCGAACCGCTGACCAGGTACGAGGAAAGGTACTACATGCCTTTGTTCTTCAACCATACCAGGTCGCTAGGGTTATCGTTTGCATGCGTTTTCCATGCTGATTTATGAAAATTTATGGATCACTATTTCCGTGACACGATCAATAAAACTCTACGTCCGATAAAGTATCTTAAAATCTTGTTTTTAATTCAGAGAACGCTTTTCAAAGACGAAGAATATACAATCATTGTCAATGATTTAATTAATAAATTATTAAGTAATTTATTTTTTTTACAACGATTTAAGTACATATTCAATATTTATATACGCAACACAAGGTGATAAAAGAGGGTCTCAGATTTAAAAAATTTTTTAAATGTTTAATTTTATTACTACGGCCCTTAAGTCTTTTTTTACCTAACTGTGTTTCGCTCTTCTTCAAATTTCCTAATTTTCAAGCAAATATAAAGAAATATTCATTTAACATGCACAATTTCTTCTTTTAGTTTTGTGTTAAAGATTTGCTTTTCTTTAAATTACAAAACTTTGAAGAAATGAGAGTAAGTATAATTGGAATCAATAAACCTCGAAGACTGTAGGTTAGTCAATAGGTCCAAAAATCAAACCTTTTAATGTAAAACGCAATCGTATATCTCCTTATGAAAATATCGATAGAGTTTAACACTAAAGCTACCAAAGCGATCAAATGATCGATTCGTAATTTCTTACTCAAATTTTATAAATTATTAACAGTGCACTTTTGGTTATATTTTTCTTTTTTTTGTGATTTTCTGTAAAATATATGATTAAAGATTTGTTTCTGGTGCATTATATATTTTTCCAAGTATCTATTATTGTAATTTCTTTGATAGAAATATTTATAATTTAATCGTCGGTAGGTTTAGTGTTAATGTTCCCATTCACAGCAAGTAATGTAGTGAAATTACAAAATGGAAAATATATATGAGACAGGTAATACAGAACAAAGTGAGAATATTTGAAAATATATTAGGTTGTCCCAAAAGTTTCTTTCGTTTTATTAATAAGCAATGGATACATAATATTTTATGTTTTACGATATATTAGGTTGTCCCAAAAGTTTCTTTCGTTTTATTAATAAGTAATGGATGCATAATATTTTATGTTTTACGATATATTATTATTTTATACAGGATTCATTTTGTTCTATTTTTTCCATTCATCTCTCGATTAACAAATAAAGGTAAATGTTTATTTAAACATTGCTAGACGAAACTGTTGCGGAAAGATAACGAAAGAAACTTTCGGGACAACCTAATATTATTATTTTATACAGGATTCATTTTGCGCTATTTTTCCCCTCCATCTCTCGTTTAACAAATAAGGCTGAATGTTTATTTAAACATTGCTAGACGAAAGCATTGCGTGAAGATAACGGAAGGAACTTTAGGGACAACCTAATAGATTAATTCATAATCCACCAGTACATGAACATTGTTGAATATTGTTGAACATTTAGATGGAAGTATTTAGCTGCTTACTTATGATAAAATGTGGACTGGACTGAATCATTTTTTTAGTTCTGTTGCAAAATATATCTGTATGTCACTATCACGTTTCGTTAAGAATTCTGGCACGTATTTAGATATTAACAGTGTTCTGGCACATTTTTTGGATAATTACAGTACAACTTACAAAACTTTGGTATAGACAACCGTTCGTAAATAACAAAGTACATGCATTATTGCTATCGGTAACTGATATTAACACGTTGACTGCCACGTCACCCATATTCGGTTGACAATAAAGTTTCTGATCGGGCCACGTCACCCGTATTGGAGTGACGCTTATTTGACTACTTGCGAAGGATATTCGTATGTGTTTAATGTGATTTAATAGAATCCAATAATGAATTATAAGGTATTACTTTTTTAAATTAATACTGCCAGTTTTCAGAAACCAACGACGTTTAAACGGAAATTTCAGCGTTGGTCCGCAGGGACCGGCGAGGCGCTTAACGTGTTAAAGTAACAACTGTATTTGTTAACAAACACGCAAGACAGAAGAGGATTTGCGAAAGAAAAACTTTGATAATGTAAACACCTGTCAATGTAGAATGGAGAAACAGTTTGTTACTACTACTTCTATTTTCATCTCTAGATGCAGGAGCAACTATAGTATCGGGCGCGCAAAGATACATGTTAATTTAAAGCGCACATTGAATGATTGCATACACATAACAATTTTTCAAAACTCGTATAATAAACTTATTATAGTTCTTTCTTTTTATATTAGTAGAATAATTTTTTATAATACAATAATTCTTTTCAGATTTCTTTAATTAATACACTGCCAGACCGATTCCTTTATTTATATTCAATGTATTATCAAGAGACTTGTTAAAAAATCTGAACACTCGCAAATACAGAAATTATTGATTTTAGGACTTATGTTGATTAAGCGTTTTTTACTTCTCTTAGCAAATACCATAAGCCCCTAAAGCCTTAGCCCCATTTTATCATCCTGTATAAACATCCTTATGAATAATGCAATAAACTTTTATGTTGTATTTACAATTGTAATAGG
The DNA here is from genome assembly GCA_019453375.1 of Ctenoplectra terminalis. Taxonomy (NCBI): domain Eukaryota; kingdom Metazoa; phylum Arthropoda; class Insecta; order Hymenoptera; family Apidae; genus Ctenoplectra; species Ctenoplectra terminalis. Next base: position 19,871 of record SMSQ01018510.1, read on the forward strand.
TATCATGATCATCCAGTCAAAATGAAGTGGCTTTCAAAGAACAGCTCGTACGTATTTCAAATATATGTATATACAGTACTGTGCAAAAGTCTTAGATCACTTGCCAAAAAAAAATATTTTTCTATCTTAGAAACGAATTTAAGATGGATTAATATTATTTTTATTTTGACGTTATTTCTTTCTTTTTTTTTAAAGAATTAAATTCAGGAGGTGTTAATTAGATTGAGAAATACTGATTAATTTGAAATAATCAATATTTTGTGTATTCTCTTTTTACTTTCGTTACACGACAGTTTTTTTTTTCTTTTTTTAGATAATTGTTGAAAAAATTTTAAGAAACTCACTTTGCATTTCCTGCCATTCTGTTATCGACAATTTAAGAAGCTGATTTTTTCCTTTTTGGCTTTCTTCATATGTTTCCTTTATACTTTGCATACGCATTCCACAATATTTTAATCAAGGCTCTGCTTGTTAAAGAATTTTTAAAACATATTTTCACCAGATAAAATTGTGAATGACCAACACAAGAAAGGCAATATGGAAAAATTTGAATTTAACAGTGTTAAGAAATGCTTCTCTAAAATATGTTTAATTACAGTTGCAAGATCAATAATGTAGATGGTCTAAGACTTTTGCACAGTACTGTACATACAATGGATATAATAACGAAATTTTAAAATAAACTTAATATGACTTTACTTTTACTTTGTTTTATGACTAAATGTTTGCAAAACTAATTCATCTCAATAATCGATTGATCCGAATCCTCGATTATGCGAGGAACAATACGAATCAATCATGGAATCTTGTAAGATTTAAAATTTGTGTATACATATTGTTCTGCTCTTAATTATTTCTGTGTGTAAGTCGTCTTCTGCATCTGTTCTACAAAAAATCGAGAATTATTTTACTCTAGCATTGTCAGATACGGTGAACAAATGTTAATTTAGTCCTAATTATAACCAGTTAATTATTTGTTTATCTATGTTAAAAGTTATTGTCATCAATGAATTAAGCTAAGCTAGGCTATATAAAATAGGCTATATTCAGCTTACTCTAGAACAAAGTAACATAATCGTAACGTAAATTTAATTAAGTTTTTTGTGAATATTTCGAAAACTATGACCAACCGATGGTTTTGTGCATAGACAAAATCACTCAGGACTTTGACCTGGACAACATATTTAAAGGTCATCGGTGAGAGGGCTCAAAGGTGAGATGTGCCTCTTTCAGAATAATTCCCTCATTTTTTTTTAAGTAAAATAAAATACAAAGATTACAGTTAAATTAAATTAATTCTTTAATAGAAAACAAATATATGTGCTGACATTTTTTGTTTTTTTTAAATATAAATACTGACATTTTAACACATTGAGGACCGGTCACGAGATACCTCGTATTTCGTTCCTTTCAATTTATAAAAGTGACAATTAATTGTAAATGGAAAGTTACGTTTAGAAACGACCACTTCAGCTGAAAATTGAAACGGAGATCTATATTTACTGTAAGTATAAATGTTTTGTAAAAGCAGGCAAGTAAAAATTTTATTCGAGTGTAACTTCATTCAGTAATAAGATTTTTAAAAAAGTTTCCGGTCTTCAATGTGTTAATAACCGATAAGCATTGACCTCAAATTAACCCTCTGAACGTGGAATACTTTAACAAGAAATGTTACGGAGTTGACACACGCCGATTTTAATAAAATTTTGACGTGATATGGATCTCGAAAAAATATTAGAAACGTATCTTTTTATATCGGCCATCCTTCACTTTAAAGGAATGATATCAGCCCTTAAAATAGGGGGTGAAAAACCTATTTCAGTATATTTTAAAAATTATTGATTTTGGAAAGAAAGTTTTAATGTACGGTTTGTCCATTTTTCAATGCCGAATTTAGTTGTGTAAAATGTTTTTTAGAAAAATTAATTTGTTTAAAAACTTTACATCCTACTTCGAGGGCTGATAATACATGTTCAAAGCGAATGATGGCCGATATAAAAAAAATACGTGTCTAATATTTTTTCGAGATCTATATCAGATAAAAATTTCATTAAAATCGACGAGCGTCGACTCAATAAGAACGTGCAACTAATTGTAAGTTACCATCGTAATTAATCAGTCACGCTATATTGAATAATATAAGAGAACTATTTTTCAGCGTATATTATTTATTTAAAAATATCGCAGGAATAGTAGTGTATATTGAAGTGCTTTTACAGTAGTTGACTTAAATTCTCCCTAAAACTATGTTTCCTCGATTCTTTTATATTATTTTCCGGCTAAAGGCCGAACCAATTGGAAACGAGGTCCCATCGTATTGGTGCGGCCGAAAACTTAAGACCTAGGTTTTACGAGGGTCTTTCTCTCTCTCACACACACACCAAGACATTCTCTACCCACAATATTGAAGTTTTAAAAACGTTATTACTTGATTGTGGTTGCAAACTTGAATGTTTGACATTTAGAGATAAAAAAAAATATATGGAAAAGTTTAAACTTTTATATTGATCAATATCTCGTTCGTTTTAAAATCACCTAAGTACTTTGTGTTAATATACAACTAAAACTACGTACAATATAAAATAAATAATATAAAATAAAAGCTGAAGAAATGTAACTAAGAAATATGGCTATACATATATAAAGTGTCCGAATATTATTGCGACGTACGAATAATACATTTTCTAATATATTATTTATTACACGATAAATTATTTAGTTTCAATAAGTAAAATTTACGTTATTGTCAAGAAGAATACATGCTTTATTGTAATAAAAAACAAAAAAATACGTTAACTTAATTATAGTCAACCATACAGAGTAGAAATGGATAGAATACTATAGTGTCCGAATATTAAGAAGAGTCACTGTATTTCAAGTCAAATAAAGTTGATAATTCATTTAGATGTGGTAAACCTCAAAACGATTGTCAATGCTCAATCCAATGTTGCATTTTTGACATTCATATCTTGTATCGCTTCCTATCTTATATTTTGCAGATACAACAAATTTTCTTCTTGCAAATCGTGAATTACCCATTTAATCTGAACACTTTTATCGTCAAACGCGTATATGCGTCCACAGTCTACACCGATAACAAAGGATTAATAAAACAAATTGCAATAATTTTAATTGCTCGTAAATATGAGGTCTTACGTGTTATTAATACAGTGATGCAACAGATAATGATCGATATAGATTAACTAGATAATAAAATATATTTTTACTAAGTTATTAGATAATTACTGTTATAACTTATACCTAGCACATTGTGTGATACATTTTTACATGCATCAATTCAGATTTTACAAAATTTTAAGAACAAGATGCATAGCGAATGAGACACGAGTCTAACGGAAATTTATCAGCCTTTTCAATGTCTAGATTCAATTGAATTTCAAGGATAAACGTGAGAATTAATACGGAGATAAAGAAAAAAATAGTGTCTATGTGGTAGTGGAAACGATTTGTTGATTTCTCTGGAACAAGGACAAACACGCAACACTGACACAGTACCATCACTTAAATACTAATTACTAGCTAGTGACGTTTCATCGTTATTGAACATTATTTCTCTTATCGACAGACACCCAACCAAAAGAAATACTTATTCTACAAAGTCATCGAACACTGAAAACAGATTACAACGATAATCACGTTCTAATAATCAACTAAATGTATACGCACAAAAAAATAACCATGATCAGCAGTAATTGCGTAACATCATCAATTTGGAACGATAATTAAAAATTTGATGTAACTTACAATCAAATAAGTGTACCTAGAGCCTATTCATAACGTCTTGTAAAGTAACTGAAGAAGAGAAAACGAGAAACAATCGTGACAATGATAAATGGTCACCGCGATTAGGTAAACACGTGACAAAAAAGAAGAAAAAGTAATTGCATAGCATCATAGACATCTTTATAGGAGTAGGATCCACTCCAGCATACAGGAGATAATAAATAATTGCAGATACGAAAGCACACTACAAAATAAATCGAGTCGAGGAAAAAAAGAAATTCTGTCTAGCAGTGGCAAACGATATATAATAAGACAAATTAAAATTAATCTTAAATTAAGCATGCCAGAATTAGCGAACAAAATTTCACTACAAATTAGTAAATTCATGTCAACAGAAACAATTCGTCGAGTTTTACGAAAAGAAGGGTGCAATGGCAGAGTCGCTCCCGGAAAGTCTTTCATTCTTAAGACCAATAGTGTGAAACGATTGAACTTCGAAAAAAAATATATTAATTATGATATAAGTTTCTGGAGCAATGTTATATTTATAAAACGAAAATTAACTTTTTTAACTTAGATGGTAGAGTAATTGTGTGGCGACAACAAAATACAGAATATAATAAAGATAGTAGCGATCATCAAAGATGGTGGAGAATCTATTGAAAATAGAATTCATTAACCCATTGCCGCACACTTTTTATTTCGAAGTGGCGCTCA
>SMSQ01018511.1:0-16720 GCA_019453375.1 Ctenoplectra terminalis
CTCCAATGGTTTACGTTATAAAAAAGAATATCGCTCCGCTTAATTATTTATGTTGAAAATTTTTATTTAGCTGTCATAAATATTTAAACAAATTGTCGACTTTCTTAATCTCTATATAAATAAATCAAATTTAGTATCAGAAATATGATTCTTATATTATTCAAAAATTTCTTTCTTTAACTGAATATTTATGCTTCCTTATTGAATCGGAAACGTAAGGCTCTACTGCATTAAGGTACAATATTAAAAAAATTAATACTTTATGAGATATTTCAAATTTATAAGACAAACACTTCCGCTCAAAAGTATCCAGACACTCGCTTATTTTTGACAGAATGTAAATTATAATTTTGTTATTTAATTGCTATTGTTACAGTTACGTATAGCAAAATATTATGATAGGATAAAATGGAGTATTCTGAATAAATTACTGAGATAATATGCAATAAAAATGATATCAAAGTCTATAAATATCAAACCTAATGAAACTGTTTTGTTATTTGAAAAGTTCTTTATATTTGGGTCATTTAATTGCTAAGCTATGGATTAAATAATGACGTTTTTCTGCCACGGTTAACTCGAACAGTGCCCTTTTACGAATCGTGTATTTAATTTTAATACGCTATTGGCAAATTTTTATTAATAGATAATTTCAATTTACAATGTGTCGATTCGTTAAGAAGGTAATAAATATTATTTTCAGTCATTAATTTATATGCTTTAACCTTTTCGCTACGAAGAGCGCATATATACACCTTTAAAAATTAAGCAATCATCTGATAAAAGCGTGCATACACGTTTTCTGTACCATAGAATTATTTATATTTTCATTTACATATGATCCGCCATCATTTATTGAAGAATATACAGGTAACCCTCCTATAACACGGTAGATTGGTTCCTAGAAAATGCCGCGCTGTGTGAAACCGTGTTGTATGAGACCCAGAGCCAGTACAAAAAGGGGGGTTACGTTCCGAAAACTTATTAAAAACAAATTTTTTTTTTAATTCTACATAAATAACTTAATTTTTATTAAAAATATAAATGTATGTACAAGCGTGAGACACTTTTGTTTTCAGGCCACGGAGATAAAAAGAAATACTTTCCGCAAAATTGTATCTTTAAGACGACAAGCCTCGCCGCGGCTATAGAAGTACAGTGTTGTACAAAGGTTTTTCCAATTTTCTTATCGTGTTAGAGCGAAACCGTGTTATAAGATGCCGTGTTGTAGGAGGGTCCCTGCAATTTATGAATTGTGTTACAGCAAAACCGTGTTATAAGATGCCGCGTTGTAGGAGGGCTACCTGTACTTAAATTTTATCAACATCATTGCAATTATATCAACAAAAACTGTATCAATTAGTATACCAAGAGCTCTTTCAATTCTGAGAGCACCGTGGTGAAAGGGTTAATAACATTTATGTATCGTCATTAGAAATTGATCAAGTTGACAAATTTATCAGTGTCCGGATACTTCTGAGTGGTAGTACACGTTCTATTCTGCATGTTTCTCACGTATATTAATAAATCACGCCAGATAAAGAATGATGTTAAAAAAATGTCTATTTTTAGCCTCGTATGGAAACGAAAAATTCGTGCAGTATATTTAGCCCTTTCATTGCCAGCTCCGAATAGGTGGTATATGCGAAAACTGTCAGGACTGCTTTGATATTTATATTTTCACAAATGAATTAATAAAGGAAAAATATCAATTTCTTTAATATTAAATAGTTACGAGAGCCGATAAATCGTCCTGTGCCAGTTTTTTGATAGACAGACCCTCTGGTACCAAAAGGGTTAAGAGTAAGTCCTAACGAACAAAAAATGTAATATACATTTATCCAAAATGTGACGGCAAAGCTATTAAAAATAAGTGTAAACATAAAAAAGCGAGAACGATCGAACTCCCGTAAACATTCTTCATCTTTAGCTTCTCCAGATATTGATCCATTTCTAAAAAAATTTTCGAAAAAATTTGGAGATAAATTAGTCGAAAACTGAAAGCAAGTAAATCCACAATATTATAAGATCGTTGCTACGTGAGAACAGCAATCGACGACGTGTTTGCCGATTTTGTATCCACATGCATGGACCAGAATGGCTTCTAATCCGCTTTTACTTTTGTTAATTGACCCTTCTGTATCCCTTAGGTCTTTTCCGACCCAATTTTATGTCACTTTTCATAAAAAACTTTTATAATTTTGAAACAAATATAAAGAAGATATTATTTAAATATAATTTCTTGTTTTAATTTTATGTTTAATTACGTATGTTTGTTTTTCCCAAAATTAAGAAACTTTTCTAAAAATCACACTATGATTGACGCGAATAAATCTTAAAAAACAGCAGTAAGATTAACCCGTGTCCCCTAATCGTATGTCATTTTCCTCCGGATTAATTTTAAAGATATGAATTTCTCGGAAATATGTAAGTTTCTGTTTCTCCGTTTAAAAAAAAAAAATTGTTGACTAGGGAAATCTAATGGCACAAGGTTAAATACCTGCGCTAGATACTTGTTGACATTTTTTATTTACAAACCTTAGTTCTGATACTTGAAAAATTACAACTTTTCACATCGCTATCTTTAAGCATACAATTTTAATCAATAAATGCTCTATACTTTTTTATCAAAGTTTGAAACTTAAACTTTAATTTGCCGGTAGTTTACTTTTTTTATAATAACTTGATCAAAAGTTACTATTTTTTAACCATGGTAGTACATTCTTCGTATGATACTTTACATATTTTCAATAACAATGTATTTAAACAAATTGTTTTTTATATCCTTTATTACAATTTTAATTCAAAATGTTTAGAAACGCTATATGAATTTTATTACATTTTTCTAAAAACTTTGCCCACTACAAAACACGTCAGGTATAATTAAATAATATATAAAATTATATAAAATTAAAATATGCAAAAAAGAATATTATTAATTATCTGAGTGCCATTAGTGCAATTTTGTCTTAAGCAAGATGCTCCGCATATATGTATTCAGATGTAAAGTGCTTACTATATGGTGGCAAAACGTTTAAATACCTTCTTTAATGAAGCAGTCATTATAATTAATTGTTTTAATATTTTGTCCTTGTACATTAAAAAAAAATCCTCTTAATGGTATCTGTAATCTACATCGGCAAGAATATGCCCCAAGAATAAATTTCCTCGCGGCTAGAAGCGTTAAGACTAATTTTCAAGTACCCTAGGCGAATAACTGATTATAAAGCAACGGTGCAACTTATCCTACTTGTCATCTCTTATTACTAGTAGAGCTGAGGGGCGGAACGCTGTTTTTAGAGGCATAAGTCAGACGGTTGAGGTGCTCCTGAGTGAATGCATTAAGACACTGGTGCAACCACTAACACAATGTTATACACAGAATGATCTAGCGAGTCAATCTCCGTGAAAAATATGTATAGTTTCGATAAAAAAAAAAGTGTATTTGCATTTTTTAAATGCATCATTTCACCCATAAAAGAAATGAAATCAGAAAAAAATAGATCTTTTCATGCCAATTAACTTTTTTCAGTTTCTAATTAAATAAGAGATATAATTCGTCCTAATTGTGTGTCCCACTCTGTATACCCGGAATTGAAAATTAAATTCGACGTATTCGTTCAAACTAGTAAAGATGGAGATATTCCTTCATATCAGATATTGAATTTATCAAATCAAATAACTTAGACCATGCTGTCATTTTAATGTAGATTGTACAATAGCAATTATGGTTGAAATAAAAATACACAGTTATGAAAAATTTTAATTACGTATTTGACACATTCTACTTACATATCCTTTTTAACAAGGAGTAAACATTACTTTTAATAACTCATACCGTTACAAATTTTTCTATATTAGAAATTCAAACCACTGTCTTTTGCTAGTAATAATTTGTAACGAGTAAGAAAATTGAAATATAAAATTATATAGACTAGAGCAGTAAAATTTAAATCAATGGATGTATAATATGATTAACCAACCGAGAATGTAAATATATACACGCAGATATTAATTACAAACTATTTATAAATAACTACCTGTTCATATAATGTTTGTATATCTCGATAAAACTTGATCCACTTGTGGCACAACAATATTGAGGATATTGAGAAAAGACTACCGTGCGTTCGATACCATCTCTAAAATAAAAATGTGAGTATGCTGTATAAGAGACCGTCTGTTACATTTAATAATTGTATTTGTGCTCAAACATTATTGCTATTTAATAATGAATCAACATTCTTACTCTTCTATTTTCTGAAGTGTATTTCCAGTAAGGGGATTAGCGTAACGAAAAGCAACATAATGTTTATGAGGTGCAGTTTCTGGTGAAACTTTATCCAATTTTTCACACAAAAGTTTACCTTGTGTATTTGTCCAATCTAAAATAGGTGATTTTCCTCCAATTTCTTTATATTTTTTTTGTACTTTAGGTGTACGAGACTTAGCTATCCAAGGACCTAGTTGACTATAATATATATTACGATATGGAATCCCATTCAACATTGATTTAATTATAGATTACTATAAATTAGTATAATTTAGCTTATTAAACCTTTGAAATGGTAGTTGAATCATATCACGATCAGTCATTATACGTAATAAATATTCGTGCACCTCTTCGATGTTACTGGGACCACCCATATTTAACATTAAAATACCAGTTTTTGGTTTAACATTATCTATTTGTTTTAAATTTACTGTCGTAGAAAATTGACGACACGGAAAAGTAAAAAATTTTACGCACTGCCTTCCTAAATTATAATAAAAATAGGTTTTAATATCTGCCACAAGATTATGAATACCAAAATAAAAAGTAAGCATACAGCAACATAAAAAATTATATACAAAGACATACTGTTTCCAAAAAGGTGTACTTGGGATTAAAATGTTAAATCAAAGAAACATTATTAAATTTGATTTTCATTTGATTACAGTATCGCAATAAGAAATTTGTGTAGTTGTATACTCTTGCTATTTAAATTATATTACACAATATATAAAATGTATTAAGTGTAATTTTTACTTACCACATTGGAGTACATTTATTAATTTACTGACCATATTTAATAAACAAACACTTGAAAAAATAACGAATGTTTTAAAAGTATCTGCAGAGATTATGATTTCTGCACGATCACGCTTATGCAGTGTATATCGCGTGTAGTGTAACACTATTAGATAAAGGTTAGGTTTGGAAATAGGGTTATGTTTTGTTAATAAAGTTCCGCATAATGTGATTACAAGCTTCGCGTTACAAGAAACTTTCGAAAGGCATTTTAAGTTGAATGAAAATACGCCAATAAACTAAAATTAATACGTTTAATGCATAAAACAACAGTTAAATCGTAATCTTCGTATAATCAAAGTAAAATTATGACAGATCAAAATATCGAAGAACTAGGACCATCGGATTTGGGTACTCTTGATTAGTAAGTAATACATACCGTGTACGTAAATATGAAACACTCGATAAGCATTACTTTATGTGTCACAATTATATTTTAGTTGGGACAGGATTTATTCGGAAGAACTTGATAATTACAAGGATCACGGAGACGTAGGCGAAATATGGTTCGGTAGAAATAATACACTAAAAGTCATACGGTAAGTTATTCAAATAATACGCGAAAAGTTTTCCTAGCAACGCGAAAAAATACATATATGTAACATAAAAAGTCATTCTCGCGTAAGCAGTAAAACATTTCAGTCCGGGACTAGTGGTGCTATCTCTCATAGACTGTAATCATTAAAATTTGTCGCTAGAAGGTAACATCTTTAAACATTTAATTTCAAATCAAATAAACTAATTTTACGCTTGTTTTTATGGAATTAATACACAATCATTTTTATTGAGTTTTATGTCTTAGTTAAATAACGAAAGCTTGCCATTCAATACACAATTTTGCACATACGTAGCTTATTTAGTATAAAAATATTTCAAACATTCTCCTAAATATATATTGTTTATTAATAAGTTGTTTAATCTTTTAGTTGGATTACCACACAATTGAAACTTGACAAAAATGATAAAATAGTCGACATAGGATGTGGTAATGGAATAACTTTGGTTGAACTTGGAAAAAAAGGTTTTGTAAAATTGCTAGGTATAGATTATTCAGAAAATGCAATTGATTTAGCTCGTGAAGTATTGAAGGAAAATAAACCGTCGTCTATCGACTTAAAAGTTTGCGATATTTTGAATTCTGAGGGGCTTGATTTACCGACGGATTTTAAACTAGCGCACGATAAAGGGACTTACGATGCAATCAGCTTGCACCCGCAGGATCCTGCAGCAAAACGACAAAAATACATAGAAAATGTGTACAAAATTCTGTTACCTTCTGGTTATTTAGTTTTAACTTCGTGTAATTGGACCAAAGAAGAAATAGAAAAACATTTTCAAAATTGTAAGTTATATTATTGATTAAAGCAATTACATTTGATAATCCTTTGTGGTATTTGATATAAAATTTTCTTTCCCAATGGAATATAATTAAAAACTTTCAAAGTTATTTATTCAGCGACGTCGAAAATTATGTTATTGAACAATAATGTAGACACGTATCTAATCTTTATTTTTTACGAATTGATTTAAAATAATTAAGGTAATTAAGAACCATTACCATGAGCCACAAGGGATTATGAATATAGTACACATACTGTAATATAATTCTACAATATAGTCAGAAAAGTGTAATGTGTACAATATTATTTAATACATATTCCAATATTAGGGAAGCATAGTACTATTCCTTCCACTTCACTAACAATTGTATTATTCGAATTATAGTTGACAAAATTAACTGACTTGTGATATTTTTATAATGCAGAGAACTATATTTGTTATTAATTTATCTCACAAATGTATACAGTATTATATGTTACTGTTTATTTTCTCATTAAATTATCCGTTTATAAAATTGAATACAATGAAAATAAACAAAAATAAACGTTTTGATATTCATAATTTTTAACTGTATACATATATGTAGATATCTGTATTTATGATTGATTGTAAGTTTTCTAATTTGTAATTCTAGTAGTATCTACAGAAAAGAAAAGAAAAATGATAAACAATTGCGCTGGATGAAATATAATTTTATTATATTTATATTCAAAATAACGCGAATGTGGTAATTTTTTTTCAGAGAATTCGAAATTTATAACGTTAGTATTATTTTCATTTATGAACTTATAGTGCAGTATATCATTCTCAAACGATATCAACTAGATTCACATTGAGGTATTATCTTCAAAACAATTAATTATTTTATTAACAAGTAATTATGATTAACCGTATCTTTACACTTCAAGTAAATCTGAAGATAAACCTCGATTTTAAAACGAGAAAATAATATTGTAGCAGTACAGAATATAAAAATTGTCATATATAGAATTAAAATCGATTAAAAAAAGTAATAAAGGCAGCCACTCATAGTATTATCTTCTAAAAATTTATTTCTTAGTAAGTTGTGTTCTTTAGATCATTACTTGCTACAATGTTGAAAAGCTTTTGTGTCAGATTTTTTTTCTACTTTAATTCTTACGTTTAGCTCTTTAAATATTAATGTCAAGTATAATTAAAAGTTTCCCTGCTCTTGACACAATAATTTTTGTTTCTATAATTTTTTGTTTTCCCTCATTGTATATTTAAATGATATCTAAATTATATAATAGTTCTAATAAATACGCATCGATTACTTTTACAATTATAAAAATTGCTTTACCAGAAACCACTGTAGGTACCGATATCATTTTTTTTTTTTTTTAGTTATGTGGGACAACTATAACCTTTTAGAGTATAACACACTTTTTGAAGGGCTTCTTCATTTTCCTTAAATGGAAGGGATTATTAATTTTGTTATTTGGATATCTCTTATCGAACTAAATAATATTTACACGAAGCGTTTATTTTTATCGTGCACATCTAAAGAGTTATGGCGAAAAATAGTTTTCTGAAAAGAAATTTCGAGGAGGTGAAAAGAGAGAAAAAAATACGAAAAATATCAAAATAAACGTAGCAGCTCGTCAGTAATTATGTTGGCATTTACTTAACATTAGCAACATATCAACATTTTTGTTAAAAATTTCAAACAACCAATTAGTGAGGAAGACTTGGAAATATTGATAATCCTCCAGAAGATCTAAACAGGGGTAACATTATTGACGAAATGCTCCAACAAATCCTCTGATTATCAAACAAATATCTAGAAGAGTATGTTTCTGCCGAGAATCGGAATAGTTTAGAATACTTGTCTCTAAATATATTTATTAGAGTCGATTTTAATTTTTCGCCAGAACACTGTAACTATGGAAAAAAAAATAAAAAGGAATGAAATCGATATCTACGATGGTTTCTGACAAAACTGTAACACTTTAATTAGTCCACTCCGTTATACGTTATATTTTTCTTCCATCTCTGTTATTTGTTAATTTGACGTTGTATGCAATGCGGTGAATAATGTTATTTAAAATTCGTTTATCTAATACTGGTTGGAATAGTACTAATACCTTCCGTTATTTTTTATTTAACTTTAACTAATTTCTAGTATTAATAACACATACGGCAATGTTAATAATATTAATAAGATTTACAATATTTTAGATTTTAATATTTTACACGTGCTTCCTACTGATACATTCATCTTTGGCGGACAAACTGGAAACACTGTAACACAATTAGTTCTTGAAAAAAAATAATAAAAGAATCGATTGATGAAACATATGAAGTTTTCTATTTATTCACCTTCTATAATTGACTTGTATAGCCTATGACTAATATGTAATTAATTAAAAATTATTTTAATACATATATTTAGAATACGGAAATATTTATTAGTGCATAATATATAGGTGTTAATAACATGGTAACATAGTAGAGATGAATAATACAGTTTACTACTATTCTATTATCAATTTACAAACGTTATAAAATGCTATGCATTATAATTGAAATAAATGCTGCTGTTGATTCGTGTTTTGATAAATCCGCATTAGCATAAATTATTAATGATTATTAATAATTATTAATTATCAACTATCATATAGTTTGTTTCATACAGTCGTTGGTACTTAAGGCATTATTGGCATTTAAGAACTTTGTATCTATGTATGACTAAATGTTACTTTCGAATCATTGAATTAAAACGTGCTACGTATATAACACATAACTGTAATTAAAAATATATTGTGAACAAAAAGATATTCTTTATTTGTATAAATTTTAAGTTCAACAATTTTGTGTTTCATTCCTTTTAGTAAAATGTTATAATAGTAATAATGTTATAATGTTAAATTACGAAAACTTTTACTTTATGTGTAAAATTAAATTGTTATATTATACATAATTCTATTAAATACGTTCAAACTTTATATTTGAATATATATAAAAGAATACCTTTAAAGAAATATTTTGTGAAAGTCAAAATCAATAATACGTAGTAGGTTATTTAATTCTACGAACTATTCCTTTAAAAATTATTATTCAATGAGAATTAATGGGTTATTCGGTATGATGGATAAAATGGTACATAAATTTTTGAAAAGGATATTTTTTATACGAATGAATACTTGACGAATTTTTACATATTTAGTATAAATGCCAAGTTATGATGAAAAATATCTTTTATTAGAAAATGTTTATCGTCGAGATAAGACACGACAAAGATACTATGTTAATTGAAAAGTTGTTTTATTAAGGGTGAAATAATTTTCTTCGTTGAATTAATTTTGTAATATTAGACGATGCTTGAAATTATTTAGAAAATGTTTCGCACATTCCTATTAGTTTGCACTTATGTAAGGTATAAAAGAATTTTTAAATTTATTATTTGTTTGAAAAAATCATTTATATTTATTAAAATTTATATACCATTTTGTGTAAAAAATTGAAAGATTTGTGCTGTAGAATTATAAAAAGAAAACGAATTATACTGGACGTTAGGAAAAATTTTATCAGCATTTTTAATAATACTAAAGTACTTTAAGTACACTGTTTAAATTAAATTAAACAATTATAATGCACATTTTAATATCATATAATCAAATAAAGTTACTTTTTTTAAATTATCATAAAATTTACGCATAATTAAATACAAACGGAGCAATTGATCGACAAAATATTTCGAACGATAGATTATAATTGTCTGTAAGTCGTTGAGCTAGTTTAGACAGTTGTAATGTGTTTCGTGTATTACCCAATATTCTATAACAGTATATTTTTTTTTTTTTTTACAGACTCATAGATAGTAGTAAGAATTAATAACAATAGACGTACAATATAGAGATTGAAATTACGATAAAATGTACATAAAACTTTGCGTACGATTCTATTACAAAGTTTTAAGAGAAAATTGCCCACGGGTAAGGAATTATTGCTCATTCATACTCAAATGATCACATGATATTGCGGTAATATTTTAATTACGCCCTGAATAAAAGCCGTATAATATCCGGCTTCGTTATAGAATAAATTGTAATTCGTAATTGCTTAGAACGAAGTTTTCAATTTTCTGATATATATTTCGTTGTTATATAAAATATCGTAAGTTGTAATCATGTATGAATATGAATATATATATTTAAGAAAATAAATATTCTGAACTATAACAATAAATATTAAATATTACTAAACTCCACTACCCTTAATTAAAAAATAAATTGACAAACAAAATGAATAATCATGTAAAACATAAACAGGGATAAAATTATAAAGCGATTAGGAATTAGAGCGTACATCGTTTTGTATCGATTGGTGTTGTGCATGCTTCTTTTTAAAACGAGTCATCCAAAAATACTGTTGTATGTTTTAAATACATAATTTAAAATGTATATACTTTTGAGAATATATTATTTAGCGTATATGACAGAAAGTTATTTTATACATAAATAATCCGTTACTGTCCGAATAATTATTAAATATGATAACAGTATACAGCTATACGTCATGCTTAGTTTTTGTGATGGAGTATTTAAAAACTGTATTATGATTATTGCTACATGCTTTACGTTATGTTAAATTTAAAATTATTTTTCCATGTCATCGTATTTTTGATTGATTCATAATTTTAAGTAATTAGCATACGTAAGTTTAAAATTAATAGGATTCTGTTACATTTTTTTGTTTTTTTTTTTCTTTTTAAATAGTAGTTTAAGAGTTCGAAAAATTTACAAGGAACTGAAGTTTCGTTTTACAATACTTAAAGTAATTAATAGAATTATTGTGTGAAACGTAAGGGAAGATGCACTACCTGTGAAAAAATATGTTGTAATTAGAAACATTTTATAGTTATATATAAATCTATGATATTATTATGAAATTAAGGAGTAATCAAAATTTATCTGCTCTATATTAACACTTTGACGGCCGCACATTTTTCGGACCGCCTTTATATTAGCGGCGGCAATATTTGCACAATCGTTCATAGCATAATTATTAATAAGAAAAAAGTTAAGATCACTGTTGCACTATTTTTAACGTTTCTTCAAAAATAGCTTCGGTATGTATTAGTATACAAACATCGAAACGATGGAAAGAAACCATTTCGAGAAAATAGTTGTACAAAGTCACACGAACGTGACAGCGGCCGTCAATGTGTTAAGAAGTCAAGTACGAGGATAACATACCGCTGCAAATCAAAGGGCTCTCTTCATAATATCCGTCTTGACAATAGCAACGTTTTCCGGACATGGTAACGTTCCGTTGTACGCAGTGTGCACCGTCAATACATTCAGAATCATCGTTACATGGTGTATGTAATGCTACAATTTGAATACATACTGATTATTTATAAAATATTTCAAATGTCGTGCATATCGTTAACTAGGTGTAAGAGGTTGATTAAAATTTTTTTGTTACTTTTAATTACCTTAAATAAATAATACGACAGCAATAGTTTTCTATTCTTTACTTGTAATATAATAAATATATTTCAAATATTAACAGAAAATGAAAATGAAAAATATAAATATTAGGATGCCCTATGTACTGTGCAACTGTGGTCATATTTACAATTATTTTCAATTTTAAATCATTTATTGAAATGAAATATATTTGATTGGCCCAAAAGTTTCTTTCGTTTCATTAATAAGTAATGGATACATAATATTTTATGTTTTACGATATATTATTATTTTATACAGGATTAATTTCGCGCTATTTTTTCCCTCCATCTCTCGTTTAACAAATAAGGCTGAATGTTTATTTAAACATTGCTAGACGAAAGCATTGCGTGAAGATAACGGATGGAACTTTCGGGACAACCTAATACACACTGATACATTGTTTGATAGGTCTTTCTTATGATTCAGATAATATATCTTTGTTTATTTGTGTTTCTATTTTTCGTTATGTTTTAATACAGTAACCTTTTGAAATATGTAATATTTTCAGGAAAATTTTAATATTAACTAAAATAAATTAAAATAATCCAATTATTTGATGAATTAACTATCAGTAGATTAGAATTTTCGCAATAACGTTCCAATAAGTCAGAAAATGATTTAAAGGCTATTGCAAATTATTTTATCTTCATTATTTTAAACATTTCACCCTATTTTTACCATTTCGATAGATCTGTTTTACCAAAAGAATATTATTTGTCTAACGCGACGCACTGTTTTATCCCATTTAAGAAAGTACTTATCTCTATGCTAATTGCAATAATTATTTGCCTTTTCATAGTTGTGTACCATATTTACAAAATTAATCTTAACAATATATATTTAAATTAATATATTTAACATTGTACAATAATCTTACAAATAATACAAAATATTTATTTCAATTTGAGTGATTCAAAAAAACATACGTATAAGTACAAGGTGATGAAAGTATATTTTTGCACTACTGTTTTACCAGTCCAATAGTATGTCTTTAAACTAGAATTGAGAACTTTTATTTAACTTTGAAACCTGGCACACATATACCATAGAAGACATCGCTTACAAATATATTAGACAATGTAATGTTGTTATTTTATATATCAAATCTTGTCCGTTTGCTAGCTATAAACCAGTTTATATCTGCTTCTAGTATACACCAAATGTGCCTAATTGCCATAGAAGCTCGGTGCGTTTTAACTTCACGTTAACGCGCAATTTCACGCAAATGTACTCTCGACATGACTTTTAACAGTCGATCAATTTTCAACCTTTATAAGAGTGTACAATTTTACCTGAAATCATTTAAAATTCTATGCTCTTAATGAAACAGTAATTATTTACGACAGTCCTATAATCAAACTAAATAACTAAATTTTCAATTTTTTTTTTTCTGTCCTGATGTCTGACATTTACTGAAATTATTTTATCCGTAAATACTGATTAAATTTTTCAATTCAGATGTTAGTGCGAAATAATTCATTATAAACTTTAATATTCAAATCTCATTGTTAAATATTAATATAGTGTTTTCTGATTTAGTTTAAATATTAAGTAGTTTCATTCACTATTTGAAGTTATAAATTAATTTCTATCTTTTGAGTCTTATAAATGTTACTTTTATAAAAATAACGATTAGAATTTTATTTTTCAGTTGGTTTTATGATCAAAAAAGAACTATCATGTTTAATTGCGCGGTCATATATAAGGATAATATTTGATATATAATAATAAAATAGTATATGTTATAGACTCATATCTTTTATATTACACAGAATAAAAATATATAATAATAAAATAAATATATGTTATAAACTCATATATTTTATATTACACAGAATAAAGATATATAATAATAAAATAAATATATGTTATAAACTCATATATTTTATATTACACAGAATAAGAATATATAAAAATAAAATAAGTATATGTTACAAACTCATATATTTTATATTACACAGAATAAAGATAATTGCAATTTTTTAACTCGCTAATTATTTAATTATATAACGAAATTCATGGATAAACTCAATATGGTACTAAAAAATTTTCCAATGAAATTTAATTTAGTTGAAATTAAATTCTAATATCCAGTAATATCTTTAATAACAGTTCTCAATCAATCTGTGTATTAAATATCGTATCGATTTTTCTATTTGCTTCATCAAATGAATGTATGTTAGAAAACCGGTAAATTGATGTTAGAGTATACGGTAAGCTGGAATGATATTCTTAAAGCTTTTCAATTTGCATAGATAACCACAGTGCTGGTACTAACACCATCATATGTTCACATATTGCAAGAGAACACGTGAGTATATGCAAATGACAGTTGTGCCTTGTGTACTATGAAATTCAATTTCTTGTTCAAAAAGTTGAATTCGATATTTCTTTAAAATGAATATACTTTGAAATACACAATATTAATTTGTCAAATGATATTCTGCACGTTCGGTGCAGATATTATTAGTAATAGAATAGATAAATTAAACCATAATATTAATAATAACAGCATATATCGTTTCACATAGAAATTACATATTTAAAAAACATTTAATTACCTTTGAATTTATTGGTACACGCTCCATTAAGAGGTGCGGAATAATCTCCGCAAAGACACCGTGTTCTTCCGTCTCGAGGATCCGCTATACATGTTGTATTTTGAATTCCAGCGCATTCAGACTCTAATTTACATTCGCGAGCTTTACCAACTGAAATTACAACCAATCCTTATATATAAAAGTATCAAGCTTTTCAATACAATTGCTGATATATTTATTCAGTTTTTTTTTAAATATTACATTTTTGTACTATAGTTTTATGGTGTTAACGTATCTATAAATTCGTTTCGTTTAATGATATTTTAAAAATACAACGATACGAAAATGTATCCCTAAAAGTAACGAGCCACAGAATTGAAATCAATGAGTCACGAGTATTTAAATTTTTGAAAGGTTTACAAGTACTTGTATAAGCGCAAGGCCTGGTTGCTAATATTGTTACCGTCGGTGTTTTTTAACAGATAATGTTTATCGTACTTCCGACCGTTCCAGAGAAACAGTTTTCCTAGTACGATATGTACTATTTCCGATACATATGAAACGTAAAAAAATATACATACTTCTTTTTTTAATATACTTAATTTTTCATTAATTTCTACGCTAAGAAAATCTCGAGCTATAGTTTTATTTCGTGTAGCATTTAACCCTCATCTATCCCCTGTGTCAATTTGATACATTTTTCTTAAAAAAAGTACATGTAACAAATGTGAAAAAGCAAAATGCCTAATCGATGCGCATAACACGATGTTTCGTTGTACAAAAATTTCATTTTTTTTTTAAATTTTCGATAAAAGAATTTACTAATTTAACTGTTTATCTTTTCATTCTATTGATTTTTTACCATTATTCCAATTTGACGCCAAGGGAGAAATTAAGTTGGGAAAATGAGAGACGGATGAGGGTTAACAGTAAAATTCTCATTATAATATTACTATTCTCATAATTTACACAGTAATAAAAGTATCGCTGTAATTTCTATGTGTTTCTTCATTTGGAATTCCACAATTTTGTAATAAATAATATACTTTTCGAGAAACCCTCGATAATTGTTCAAACGTTCTAAACGCAATTAGAAACTTCTCAAATTGACAAGTTATTTTAACAAACCTGGTGTAGGCGGTGGTGGAGGATTTTGGTTTTGATTTTGAGGGTTGGTTTTACCGAATGTTGTAAGAGCCCAAGTGGAGGACGGTGATACGAAAAACACCAATAAAAGAAACGTCGCAAGTAATTGGAAATTTCTTGTTTTTTTCATTTCTTCCGGTTTTACTTGTTGCGGGTACGATATATTTGAAATCGTTGAAGTGATTACCACTCTGTTCACTAATCACTAAATTCCGAAATTATAAAGCTCCGATCCCAAAACGGAAGCCACTTGCTCTTCCTCACTAAAATATCAACCTTGATTATTTTTTGTCGAAACAAAGTTAACGTCCACAGGATTTTTACAAACTACTTGAACGTACACTGATATCTAAATTATCGTCAACGTACCATTACAAGTAGTAACGATCAAATTAGGAAGAAAATGTTGAACAAAAATTTTGTCGCACTTTTAAGTTACTTACTACTCCAACAGAATACTTTTAACGTTCTATTCCAGAACTGCGTGTTACAAGGACGTTGGAAGGCCTTTTAAGCCTTTGAAGCATCCCCACCCTGTACCCCATGTGCTGCCACCACCGAAGCAGAAAGTACTCTACACCAAAACGTAGTTGGCCTACCACGTCGTTGAAGAATCGGAGTGTGCTTTCGCTCCCTTAAGTTTCGATCGTAGTAGGAGTTGTGGTCAGGAGAAACAGAACGGTACCGTGCTAGAACAAAGCATCCGAACTTTAACTCCGTCACGACATATTTTACTTTCGCATTTTCTCGGAACAATTACTCGTTACATCGGTTAGACAGATTTTCTAAACTAGATTTTTTTATAAATATTTCGTTACGCTATTTTATGAAATATGAAAATATTAACCAATGAATATAGGATTTGAAAAGCTGTGAAGAATATTCTCGAGTAATTAAAATATCGAATATTTAAAGAGTTTTGTTGCCACATTTATTATTATCTTTTTATACAGTGTAAAACAGGTTAAAGCTAGAAAAAATCCTAGAGCATTGTTTGACTATTATTACTGAAAATTTTGAATTAATGATTCTTTCAGAAAATGTTATGCTTTATAAAAATTTTAATATTCTTCAACAGTTCGTTTTTTTTTTACTATGTCAAGAATGTTTCGATCAATCAATTTAATTAATGAATGACACAGTTT
>SMSQ01018512.1:8716-24510 GCA_019453375.1 Ctenoplectra terminalis
TCGTAAAAATTACATTAAATAAATTTAGTTTAAAATAATTTAGTTTAAAATAATTTTGATTTAGACCACTTTCATAATTATGGGCACATATAAGAAATGAAATACTGCACTATTTTCAGATGATTTTGCAATTTATGCTTACTCCTTCTCAGCGATAATAGCAACAGAACAACGATAAATTCACGTATACATATTAGAAAAATATTATAAGAGATAGAAAGTTAAAATAAATGAAACAAAAACAGAAGTCATTGTGATTGCAAAGAAAGTATAGGATATAAAAGTCTTTCAATCCATAACTGTATATGACCAGCTATATCCAATCACAGCAGCTAATACAGTCAAATATTTAAGAGTACACCTAGACGCCAATTTAGCATATCACATGTTAACATAACGTATCGCAAACATATCATCAGAAAAACCTACACAATCATCAAGCAATTATACCTGGTATTGACAAATCACTCCTCCATAACATTCAATGACAAAAATAATTCAGTGACATATACAAAATGATATTAACACTAGATTTACGGACCCCGTCAATTTGACGTAGTTCTAATTTCGGGTTTAAGTTTACCAAGTGTACGAGCGGAAATTGTAAACTCGAAATAAAATTTATACACGTAAATATACTAAATGAATCTCTACTAATAAACATTGATTGATTTGAAATAAAGTGAATTAATTATATTACAAAATATCTGTATTTTAATATACCCATCAAAATGATCCAATCAAGGTCCGTAAATCTAGTGTTAAGGCCAATAATCGCTTATGTGGCACCAATCTGGTGCAGTATAATCAAAGTGTGTTTCAAGCAATTAAAAATCCTACAAAATAAATGGCTAAGTATGATACTCTGAGCAAACAGATACACACCAATTACCTATCTACACAAGGAATTGGATATTGACTACATCAATGACTATGTTACGGTTTTAGTTGAAAAATACTACCAAATACAATTAACGTGCAATCAATTATTACATAACATTTCTAATCTTAGAAGTTACAACTTACCATTTAATTATAAACATAGGTTGCCATGTAATAAGTTACAAAGACTAACAACCAATATAGTGTAAGACTTACAATTGGTCTAGAGAATTGCCACAAGTAGATTTTTCTAAACTAGTTTCCTACATATAATAATAAGTGTAGATAAGAACCAATCGCAAACGTGATATTGAGTTCAATCATAAAATAGATCTAGTACTAATAATTAATTACAATTGTAAATTAAAGCTCTTAAGATTTAAGGTGCTGCAAACCAACCATTGTTGTATTAAGTGTCTTTATATATTATGTAGTTTTTAAATGTATAAATACACAAATTATTATTAATCATTTTTAACAAAGATTTGTTAAAAAAAAAGGTTATTGACTGCAAAGCCTAGGGTTAGTAGTTCGAACCTTTGATTAAAACTACTGTTCTGTTTAATGTGTTTTAATTAAATTTCCACGTTACATTTTTTTTAGTAATCTTAAGTAATATATGAAAATATATAAATATTTTATATTATTTTGTATCATGCATCTCGCATTTTTATGGCTTTTTTCTTTAGCGATTTTAGTCTTCTTTCTTCAAAAATTAATAATAATTGATTTTTCCACGCGAATGTACATAAAAAGGTGAAGCTAGTTAATGAGTGCAGGTTTACTTGATTTAAATATTAAACTACAGTGTCAAGAATGATTTTCTAAACATTAAAAACTTATCGTGTTGCTTCAAAAAATTAAAAAAAACACTTATATTGTTAACGTTTATCATTATGTCTATTTATTAGATTATTTTAACTATTTTTTTTAATTATCGATTTCATTACAATTTAATGTTTTCGTTGTCTATAAATTTATTATAATCTAATATTTTCATTCATACTTGTTATACGTTCGTAACGTACGAATTGCTTTTGAATTACTATTATAGGAGCCGATGAAAAAAATTAGGAAACACCAGCGGGAATCGAACCCGGAATTTCCAGTATGGAGGCCCCGATCCCACATTATAATTGAGCCGTTCAGTGCACAAATCGACTAACTCCACTTTTTGAAAAATCTTAAATTTAAGTATCAAAGCACTTAGTATAGTTATTACTTTTTATATTTATAATAACTTTCCTGAAAAATGAAGATTAACACCATTAAACGACAAAATTTTTTTGGCTATTGAATAATAAGTAATTTATTTCAGAAAATGCAAATGCACTAGCAAGCGTTGAATGATAATGGTAAATTTTCACCAGATGATTGGTACAATATAATCAAAATATGTAAAAAGAAAGCGCCATTTAATCTAATCCAAATGACCCGCCAAGATTTTTTTTCAACAAAACCTTTAGAAAAATCAATCATTAACAGAAAAGTAACCGTTTCAGGGTTTCCAGTAAATTGGCTTAAAATACGCTGGATAAAGTTCGATAGGTCCAAATCCCACCTCGTACAATTCAAATGTGACTACAATGAAGATTCCGAATTTAATGCCATTAATATAAGGAAATCTGTAGCAGCTAAACCACAAACTTTGAAAAATGTAGATCAGCCCTTATTATATCCGAAAGGTAGAACTGTGACAAGGGAAAAAATGAGAGACACGATGGACCTGCTAAAATTCATTCCTCCTGTTAAACATGATTACTATAAAAACTTGACAACAAATCGAAACGACGAGTCCTCGCATACAGCTGATGAAGAAGACTTTATTTATATTGCTGATGAATTAATCACAAATAATATATTATAACAGAACTGTCAACAAGAATATATAATAACTAACTTTTTCTGTAATAAAAAACTTAATATTATTTTATATACCGTTAGATGAAAGCTATATCTGTATTTATGCATTCTAGATATATATTTGAATTTATATTATAAAGGGAATTTTAAAAAACAATGTACATTGTTTCATCGCATTTCTCAACTTTCTGTTTTATGGAGTTAATCGATTTGTGCAGTGAGCGGCTCAATTCATACCATCTATGAGAATGTGATGAATTATAATATAAAATAATAACAAATATTTACATTTTTTTATATATTAGATAAGGTTACTGAAAAAAGTGAAATACCGAAATTAAATTAAAAGAAATTAAACAGAACATTAGTTTTAGTCGAAGCTGGATTCGATCCACCAACCTTATTGTAGGCTTTGCAGGCGATACCTACCTATCAGTACTGTTCCAAAAATCTTCTGTGAGCCGTTTATTTTAATGACTTTCACCGCACTAGTGGATCAATTCAATATTTATTGTTAAATATTTCATAAACTATCGAATGTCTACACCTAATATTGAACATGGGTGTACATCTTTGGATTCCTTATCGATCTGCAAAGTTTCATCAAAATCTGAGAGTTACGCTTCATGTGTTTCCCTTGTGAGATGAATAAAAGTCATTATTTAGACTTACTTAAAAGATTCCGAACTTTAGAGCCCTAAAGGGTTAAACTTTCAGTAAGGCGGAGATACAATAGTGGAAACCATAAATGTCAATTAATTTTGTTCAAAAAGTTATCATCAACTTAACGTAATATAATTGAATTTATTAATGCTCTACAACTTACAAATGTTTAATAATAAAAAAGAAAGAACTTACACGTATTACGTAAGTATAATTGTTATATATTGTTAACATAAACATGTTACAATTTTAAACGAACGCGTTTAAATTGTACAATAATCCACGTAATTAGGAGAAAAGAATGTAATAAATTCCAGTCATGATAAATAGATTAATTAAACCCAGTTCTCTTGACAAAAAGTAAACATAATGTACATATATGTACATGTATATAAAGCCTGAAGCGAATATGAAACTCCATCCATTAACTTTTTACTTTGATGAAATTCATGAGCATTCATACTAATGTTATGAGACTATAATTTTTAATGCACGGCCAGAGGTTTTAAATCTTAATAATTTAATATCAAGTGTTTTAATTAATTTCATAAATCTACTACTATACATGCTTTTCCATAAAATGCTTCTCAAAATCTGTAATATTGACTCTGTGCTTCTAAATGTAGCACTAGCGAGCAACAGATTATAAGTGACTACACCGAAAATGTTTTTTATAACGTTATGAATTAAAAAAACAAATAATCTCTTGCTTCGAGTAATTTTATAAACGTTTTGAAAAAAAGGAAAAGAATTAGTACTTACCTATGCAAAGCATCAAAACAACATTAAATCCTCAATTTTATGAAAAAACAACTGTGTGACTTAGATCTCATCCAAAATCACTCATTACTCTTTGTATTTTTTATTACATTTTGTTATGAATTAATTAAAACAGAACAAAACAGAACAAAAGCTAAACTATGTCTGTATTCGGACAAATTTCTGTTGAACGACATATTTAGTTTGGTGATTAAAAACATACATATATATATATATTCTTTATTCGTCGCGTAAACATCTCGCTGTCCTGCGGAAATCTGTGATAAGTTGAATCTCTAACTTGATATTACGCGAAGAAAATTTTCAGGAAATAAAGTGAAATTACTCGTTGGTTATTAGGTTTAGGGCTAATAAAGGCCAATATTTTTTTACTCACAATTCGACACTCTTCCACATTTTGGTATAAAAAATATAGTATTCCATTTAAAAAAACAAAGTCGACCTTCAAATCTCCGAAATACTTCCACCTATAAAAAATATAAATACACTACATAATGTACCCCTTTAGAGCACGCAACTTCTGTATACAAAACTTTTGAGTGCAACGCATACTTTGTAAATTATAGAGATGTGCAAGTTGCGCGAACCACTCTGTATACATATACATATTGAAATTTATGAAAATTGATAAATATTACATATACACAAAATTATGTGTGTATATTTTATTATACACGACTAAACGAACGAATAAACTGCTTTTTAGTATAAAATGGTTTAAAGTACAATTATTCTATCACATTAAGATAAGTAATTAAAAATTACAGTTTATCGTAACATTTTTATTAGTCTACTGTGTACATCATATTGGCCTCGAATAACGTTAAATGTAATGTAATTAAAGATGATTAACTTTGGCATTCCAAGGCAATCGAGATTAAATAATGAGTCATAAAATGTGGAAACTGTTGTACAATTCTCTAAATGTCAACCTTTAATTCATCGTCGAAACGATGCTGTTCTACAGTAAGATCAGTATGTAATAACTCCCATTTGATATTTTTTTACGAAAACATAGAAAATTAAAGACATTAAGTAAATTACGTAACTACACTTATCACAAATCAATCAATCATTCAACAAAAGTAAATTGTGGAAATATAATCGAACCATAGTTGGTACTTTATACTAAAACGAAATATTATTATTTACAATTTATCTGCGTATCAAATATACAAAAATGGTTTTGTTTTTAATAATTAGAAAACACTTGAAAAAGAAAAAGTACTAAACAAAAATTATCGATCTATTTAAAATTGTTTAAAATATTCTAAATCTTTTAAAGTCCTCTTAAAAAGTATTTACTTCAAAAAATAATGTATTTGATTTCATTTAAAGAAAGTGCAAATTGAAAATATGCAAAATATGAATAAATGTAATAATAATTTAGCCTAGAAACGATGTTGAAAATGAACAAAGTTCGACTGGTAAGTCGGTCAGAGACACAGGAAATGCAATTAGAGAAATGTGACCATGAAATTCCAAGAGGAGGAAAGCTGTTGGAATGAAAGGCGATGCTAGTGAGAAGCCCGTTAAGGCCGGAGGTGGTGACAGGATTTTTCAAAGACTTTCCTGCGAAAAGGAAGCGGGAACACGTTTGAAGCGATAGGTTTGGCTTAACCGCGACCGGAGGAAATGGTTACATGCGATGAAGAGGTTTGCTCCGGCACGGTCAGAATCGAACGTAATCCAATACTTTAGTTTTGCAGTCCCTGCCAGACCGCTTCCTTTTTGTTCACCGGATTTGTGAGAAAAGTCACGATCGAACTTACAGGAAATTGATTTTCTTTTTGTCGCCAGCTCTTTCATGCTTTATACCAATTATTGCCTTCCATTAAACTTATTTTGCTTCATTATAACGGTATAAAAGTTTCACATTAATATGTATTTGCACGCTTATTTAACTAAAAAGGAAACAAAAAAAGAAAAACGAAACGTCGTAACGAAAAAAACGAACATGCTTTCTAGCTTAAATGTCAAGGTTCTGCAATAATCTCAGGTTAAAATGAGGTTGATTAAAAGATGCGAGCGCTATTAAATGTATTTAAAATATAGTCGTTAAAACATAAATTTATGTCTTCTGTTTCGTTTTTATAGTCACAATTTTATCATTACTTTCATTTTTTTTAAATACTAACACATTATTTATATCCTTAATTACTGAACACAATTTTCTTTTTATTTGTTTTAATTTTTAAGACTTCAACTACAACTCAATTTAGTAAATAAATACTTAAAAATAGTAATCTGAAACATCAATTTGGTTGTATAATAGATATTTAATAGTAACAACACGCTAGTTTACTAAACACAAAACCAACACGAAATCGACACGCGTTATATCTTATTCAAATTATTTATTATATATGGGATAAGTGCTTTAATATAGTAGCACAATATTAAAATTAAATTAAAAACAGGCATTAAGCTCGGTTAAGAAGAGTCGAAATTAACGTACGTTTAAATGACGTTAATGGTGTAACACAATTATTGTTATAATATAGACAACAAGAGAGAGATTTATGTGTTCTTCTGGAATTAACATAAAACCAAATCCTTTAACATTCTCTTGAATATTTCCTTTTATATTATATAAAAAAAGCTATGTTATAATTAATTTTAGCGAGATCTTTAAGATGTGCGAAGGCAAGGTAATCGTCAAATCTCTTTCTACGTTTTTCAGTTTGATAAACATTCTTCTTTTCCCAGATCTTTATTTTCAGTTCTGTAGAAAACCAAACTGGGTAACTGGTTTTATATACGGTGAATTTGGGAATAAAGTTATCAATCGTATAATCAATCTTGATGAGTAAAACGTAAACCGAGTTATCTACAAAGAAATTGAATATCGCCTAGGGATGTGCGGTCAGGATGATGCGTTAGTTATCTGAGCTTTGGATCAGACTGGAAAAATTCGGGCGAGATCGGACGGGAGCACAAACGTGTCTTTCGACAAATAAGTGCTCGGGATCTCGAAGATTTGGAGCACCTGTGACGATTCGGGCTTCCGAAAGTTTCAGGTACCGAAGATGATTTGGCCTCCCGAGACGCGATTCGAGATTCTGTTCAAAGCGCGCCGTATAGCGTTCGTAATATGATTCCCGATCTATTCAGATTTTTCAAATAATCGAAAACTCGGCAAACGTATCTAAAAGCTATTATTTTATTTCAGTTTTCATGTAGAAAAGGTAAAATTTATGATAAACTTGTTTAAAATGAACTTGATATTGCTTTTTTTCCATTCTGCTTCTGAAACCTCAATAAAGAATTATTACAGCTACATCTGTTGCATAAACATTAAACATAGCAAAACGAAATGGCAAATATTACAAAAACGAGGAATAACAGCTTAACTTGGAAGAACTGCATTATATTCTTAGCTTGCAATCTTTTAAAAAGGTGTAAATATAGAAGCAGGCTGGGATATTGAGTTCAGCAATTAATATATCTACTTTAACAGGTAGTTGGAACTTGTATTTGCTTAAGTTTTTAATAAGCTTAAGTCTTTCAGAGTCGTTGAGGCTGCGCTGCTACAATAGATAATTCAAATCCTCATATTCGCAACCATATTCTAAACACTTTTTAATTTTAGTTACAAATACAATTTCCAGCTTTATATGTATTCTTATTCTACATAATCTGTATATCCCTTATAAATGCAATGTGCAAGTTCAATTCTTCATTTATCACAATTTGAAAAAGTTACTACATACACTAAATGCACACGTAAAAATGAATATTTGCTGAACGTTTGATAAAAATAGAAATGCACAAGGAAATGAATACGTTTTAACAAAGTTATTTTAAAGTCTTGTATAAAAAAATAGCTGTTCCATATTTTTTGGTAACAATTTAATACGATTATTCATAACTGCATTTTCAGCAATAGTAAAAGCTCAATACACCAGGAACCACATTATGAACATGATATGAATTCGTTTTGAACAAAATTCCGGATCGAGTCTCGTGGATTCAAAACTTTTGAGAATCTGAATCGTCTCGAATATCGGAAATTTTCGAGATCCTGTGTGTTTGTGTGTCGGAGTATACGCCTAATCCTATCCGAATTTTTTCCGCCCAACATGTTTCTGTAATCTCAGGTACCGAGTATTTAAATAAAATCATTGCTTCGGAATTTGATTAAATGAAATCTTAATTATTCCATTGCATTTTTGTTTGATTTTTAATATTTGTATCGATAGATATATTTGATGAAGAGAGTGTAACGTACGCAGAACGAAGTTTGCTGTTCGAAGAGTTATTGCTTCCAAGTAGCTTAAATGTAAACTTCCAGAATATCGAGAACGATGATACTGTATGAAGAATTTCTATAACAATAAATTACCATCTGCGTTGCGGTCATTTTCATCAAAATAAAATCAAATAATATTACTTTAGCTATCGTATCTACGCCAAAAAAATTTAAAGTTTAAAGGAAAAGGTGTAAAGTGTTTAATTTGTCGTTTCTTTGAAATATTGAACAATTATATCGACTGCTATTGTTAAGTATAATTATATACATAGCATGCTAACAGTAACGGAAATATGCATATTTAATTCTCGAGCAAGACGCTGTTATACAATAAGAAAATTGTTTATTTACCTTGTAAGAAGAAAACAAGTATTCGTATTACTTAGGAAGTAAAAAATTTTTCAATTTTATAAAACACGAAACTGAGATCAGAAACTCGCATCGAGATAAAATTTACACCGTTCTTTCTTGATATTTAGTATATTTTAATGCATTTACACTTAATTTTGAAACCACGAAAAGATAGTAACACCTAAAAAAACTGAAGAAAATATGTACATATATATTGGATCGAGTTGTAAGTAATTATTTTGTGTAAGTCTTAAAAGAAATAGTTAAAAAAAGAACGTTTATTTATTCTAATTGGCCTGCATTAGGTACAACACTTTTCCATCGATCTATAAGTTTTCGAATGCCTCTTTTGTACAAATTATTAAACTTTAATTCGAAAAATATTCCCATGTACAATTCTTAGATATCTTCTAATCCCGGTAAAAGTTTAAAACGAGATTCATTATTCAGATAAAAAATTCCATTCTTAGATATTTTGAACCAACACTAACACTTTTTAACGTTTAGTGTTTTACTACCATGTACGCTACAAATATGGTTCGTCTTGTACAAACAATGAATTAGTATAATATGCATGGTATAAGTGACAATGCACTGTGAAAATAATGCGTAAAAGAAAACCGACATTATTTATGATTCAATTCGATCCATACAATATAGTGTGTACATCAGTCGCGGCTCGTGGCCTGAAATTGTGGGAGCGCTGCAATTTTTTAAATATACATACGAACATACCACATTGTATACGTGTTTAGATAAAATATCAAAATTATAGTGAACATTAAACAAAAAATGAAACAAAAAAATATTGTTTTGCATATAAACACCAGTGGAACTGCACGACAGACAGTGTCGCATTACGCTAATTGTTCGCATCTCACTATGACATGCATATGGTTGCGCGCGTAGCAACATCCTCCTAAGTGCTATTTCATGGATTTTTATTATTTTTTATATAAAATAAAAAAATTAAATATTATAAGCAAATATAAGTAATTGAATAAATATATTTATATGTAAAGAAAAATTGGGGGTGCCGCAGTTCCGCAGTGCCTATACACGGACTGCCTCCGGTGTACGCACTACATATACTTTAATATTTCAGAAAAGGTATAACGATTTTTGCATAACAGTTTCGGTTTAATATCAGACAATTTTTGTACCTATTTGAAATATGCTGTAAGATCGTATGATGTGAACATAAAGCTTTTCTGATTTACTAAAATATTTAGCCACTATTAGAGAAAATCCATTAATCTACTGTCTCAGTTATTGCAAATACATTCTTCATAAGATGGGAAAGTTTAAACGCTAAAATTGTCTACCATCGCTTTTACGCGATGGGATTATTAAATATTGATGCACTGTATCAGACATAGGCAATTTAGGGCAAACATTAGAGCAAAGTTTAATAATACTAAATATTTTATTTGCATCACGTAAGACGTGATTTAATTGCAAATTATCTTTAAAATTACTATTCACAATTATCAGGGCTAACAGCATTCTATTTATGTTAAATTCCATGAACGTAATAAATTACAATACTCTTCTAGTACAAATGGTAATTATTTTTTGTTAAAAGTAAATAGAAATTGCTAATTTATTCATCAAAAATTTTATCTTTTACGTTTTGGTGCATATAATATTTACATATTAATTTACATACCAAGTATTTCAACCGTACACGGCATCTAACGAATGAACAACAGCTGTTTTTTTAATAATATTGTATATAGTTGCAGTAATATGACTGATACTGATACCGAAGGTAAAAAATTAATTATTTAAAACTTTATGCTAAAGATAGAAACCTATGATATAATTTCATTGTATAGCATTTTAACAAACCTAAATATACGTTATTCTTACTGTAATTATTATTTTACTTAATAAATAGAAAATAGTACAATGTAAAATTTTTTACATTTGGACAGATACGTGCATAAAATATCCGCAAAAACATTTTTTCAATCTATGTATCGACTGTATTCACAATCCAAGTGGAATTTATTAGCACTATAATTCTCAACAGGTGAAAGTGTAGGTACACAAAAATGGTTAGATGTTAATTATTCTAAATGATAAACGGTTAAGGCCAGGCCTGGCCAACCCAAATGGTTTAACGGCACACTTTGATGACGCGTTACGCTACAGCGGACCTTCAAGTAAACACGCTTTTAAAAAACGTAATACAAATACAAAATGAATAAAACTTTAATGTTATGCTATGATTCAATATAATTAACTCTCGAGTCTTAATTAATAAGGAATTTGTTTATCCTTTCTTTCATTTAATTTTTGTAAATCTATATTTACGTTCGACGTTGCACATCTTAGCTGGTTTTCTAAATTGGCATCAGTTAATGAAGCACGTGATGAACTCTTTGTAAATTTCATCTTTACAAAAAAATGTTTCACTGCATTCAAAATACAGTTGCTTAACGAAACTGATTCTTTCAGTAACATTTGGCGTTTGTGAATATCAAATATAGATCTGGAGTTCGTAGTCGCACTTGTGCATTATAACAATGATACATGCAAATTTTCATTTATTTTTTATCTTTTGTATACATACAACTAGATGCAAAAGTTCCAATAGAAATATAAAATCACCCGGCGGGCCGTACAATTTAATGTGGCGAGCCGCGTGTTGGCCACGCCTGGTTAAGACGATTAAATACAATACAGTTAGTTGAACATTGGCGTTTCGTAAATTTATTAGGTATTTCTGAAAATAAGTATAAAAATAAAATTGAAATTCCAAATATATAAGTACCTGGGATGCTATCATCACATGATCGTTATACACGTCCATTAAATTTAAAGTTTATTACTAATTTAAATATTTCTGACATCTTAAAGTTAGTTATGAACTTGCAGATAGTGAAAAATTTAAATAGTGAATGTAATAAAACATACATGTGACCATGAACATTAAATAATTTTTCAATAGAGTGAAAGGACAGTAACTATATTAAAAGTTGAATAACGTGATTTGTTTGCTAGGGCACGAAGAACGTTTGAAAAAATAAATTATAAAAGAAACTGAACAGAATGTGCAAAATTTAAGTCAATCAAGTCATCCCTTATAACGGAACTTAACTAATTTATAGTCTAATAAAATAGATAAGAAAATAGAGAAATATAAAAATAAAGACTTTAAAAAATATATAATACAGGAAACTCCCGTATAACATGCCATTCCTACAACACGGTTTCGAGGATTCGACAAATTCCTGTACAATACGTTACGCGAGGAAAATTTTTAAATACAAGCACCATTATTCGATATTTTGTTTCGATGTTGTATTAGATTTTCGTACAGAATTTTAGAATATTAGAATTTTAAATTCACTTTATTCGTGGAGAATTGAATATATTTTAAAACCTTCAATATTTTTTTTCACCACATATATACGTGGATTATGTATTATATAACATTAATATGTGACAAATTTATCAATTATTAATTGTTTTAATAATCATATTTCTGTTAATTATAAAAATAAAATAGTTTTGTTTTGTTAATTTTATTTTCCTAACCTAGTTTTTGTACTAGTTTGATGTTCCGCGTATAACACGGTACTTTTTAGAAACCTAATGATCATATTATACAGGGATTACCTGTATTTTACCGTCAAAGTTGTTTATATATGCAATGTCAGATACAAATAATACATAATTTTAATTATTCGTATGTAATAAATTTTAAATATGGAATTTACAATTTCTCTCGTGATTCACCGTGAAAAAGTTAAGTTCAAACTTTTTATTGATAACATAATTATAAGCTGTATAAATCATACACACTCGAGCATTCCATGTTTTGACAATACCTATGGAGATTATTTTTATGTATCATAATTTCAAACTGTACATAAGTATGTTCGTAAATTTAGTGTAGAAGCATCATTATATCGCAAGTTCTATAGGCGTAGAATGTGTATGCCGTAAATGGTCTGCACACATATTGCCAAGTGTGATGCAGATGTACCATGGTTGGTACACGTGCACCTGAATGATGTCACTATCACTGCTTACTTTTCCATTAATATTTCCATCTTTAGTCTCCTGTAACTACGTACTTGTACGTATCATCACGTTGCAATTTAATCCCCTATTGTTTCAATTTTTACATTTTTAATACACACTGCAGCTTTAGAAGTATAACAGTTTGTCAAAAAATGTTTTAACGTTAAATAAATTTCCTTTCTGTAAGATATACAATATATCCGTATTTATAATAAAAGAATAGTTGAGTTAAGTTGATATGTATTTTATCAGGATAAAACTAATATTGCGAGTTTTATAATCCTTGAATCTGTAAAAAGTTTACATACGAAATCAATTTTTTTTTTTAATTCTTATGTATATATTTTGTTTTGATGATACCAAGAAGAAAAAGCCAACACAAATTAAACAGACATTACTTATTTATTTATTTATTTATTTATTTATTGTGCGAGTATATAATAAGTACTAATTAAACCAAAAGAAGTACCGTACATCAATTTGCAAAGAAAATCGTAGAAAATTATAAAATAATTACAATTACTTTATGAAACGAAATATATCCAATGAAATACTACATAATATAAACAATAAGATTTATCAATGTTATAAACTGCTTTTTTTAATATGAAAATGTTAAGTCTCTCGTTAATAGTATGAAAGAGTTTGTTAACACTTCTATCGACCAGTATTTCCAACCTAGTTAACATTTATTAAAATAATGTAGGAATCTAACTGGTTAAATATACTGATCACTTTAAGATAATTCGGAAAAAATAATTTTAAAAACAACTTTTCTTTCACGATATATTTAAATTGTGTTTTAAACGTTTCTCATATTAAAAAGAAAAAAGACATTTAAGTGGTCTTTTTCAGTTACACACATTTTATACAGGTTCATACTGTGTATTTTGTACTTATATGCTACGTTGAATTATAGCCTACAAATATTATAATCCGTAGAAAAGTTTATTTAGTTTTATGTTTATAAAATCTTGTCTCTATTATTTAATGAAGATTGGTATCCTTAGCTTGACGTAATAATGTCTAATTAACGTAATACGTAGATATCGATGTACACTCCCGTCCATAATTCACTGAACTCATAAGTTTTGAACAAAATTCCTATTAAAGCAGACTCTCGGTAAAATCTTAAACAGACGGTATAAATTAAAGTTCTCTATAACGTAAGCAATTAAAGAGTAGTAAATTCATTTCATAACATAACATAAACTTTTCTGTATTCTAAATTCGTTAAGTGTTCCATAAGTTATGGAAAGCAGTGTATGTAACAGTGTAATCGATTAGTATGACAACTCACTTACTGACGTGTCTACTGAACTTTCTAACATACATATTTTCTACGTTTAATAAAGTCGTATCCATTAGAAATATAAACCATATCTATCTCGCTTCGTGTATAAACAGAAAAATAGCGATCATTGTTAACCGTTTAAAATAAATCAGCATGATAACAAACTAGCGACGTAAATTATTTTCTTGACTGCACAGTAAATCACCATGCACCGAAGATTAATAGCGATTTATGATTAATCTTGGCAGATTTGTTTACTGGTGCGTCTGAAATAGTTTGATTTATTTTCCTTTGGAATGGATTAAGCAGCATAGAGCAGAGGTGGGGAACCTTTTTTCCATCAGAGACCACATTTAAATTAGGCAGTAATAAAGGAGGCCGCTATAATTTTTTTATAACATTTATTTAATTCTATTAATTTTCAAATTGTCGTCGTCTATATAATTAAATGTTAATTAATACAAGAGCTAGCTTTTATGAAGGCCGCACAAGAAATCCACGGAGGCCGCACGTTCCTCACCTCTGGCATAGAGTATTGCACCCCTCGAAATATAACATTGCACAATGGTAGAAAACAACTATCAGATTGCGGAAAAGTTAAAACTTTAATCACGTCTTATTACTTCGTTGTTGATTTCTTTAAACTCTTAAATCCTCGAAGATCCTTAATTGAAATATTATTTACCTATGAAAATTGTTTAACCCTCATACGTCTCCCATTTTTCTAACTTTAGTTTGTAAAAAATTGATAGTTAAATTTGCATATTCTTTTATTGAGAATAATAAAGTTAAACTGTGTATTCAGGCATAAAATTGTTCGCATCGAACACAAATAAAGCGATGTGTAAGGCATACTATTTTTTTACATTTATTCCAACGTTCACTTTTTGTGAGGAAATGGGTACTATTAAAGGTACTAAGTACCGGTTGATGTTTCTTCTTATTATANTTGTTGATTTCTTTAAACTCTTAAATCCTCGAAGATCCTTAATTGAAATATTATTTACCTATGAAAATTGTTTAACCCTCATACGTCTCCCATTTTTCTAACTTTAGTTTGTAAAAAATTGATAGTTAAATTTGCATATTCTTTTATTGAGAATAATAAAGTTAAACTGTGTATTCAGGCATAAAATTGTTCGCATCGAACACAAATAAAGCGATGTGTAAGGCATACTATTTTTTTACATTTATTCCAACGTTCACTTTTTGTGAGGAAATGGGTACTATTAAAGGTACTAATTACCGGTTGATGTTTCTTCTTATTATAAGCGGTGATATTAATACTGAATTACTTTGCGTATCAGAAATTTTGTTTAAAATGAAATATGATATAGTAGTTCGTTAAAATTATGAAAGGTTTAAATCATCGTTTCGTTGTTTTGGATTGGTGTAAGTGCAATTTTTGCCTATTTTCATAAAAGCGAACCGTACTTATAAACTTTTACTTCGAAAAGTATTTATCGAACTGAGTTCATCTTTTTCCTTTTTGTAATTTTTCCAGAAACTTTAACCTGCTTTAATAATATTATTTTAACTGAAAAATTAATTTTATGGTATTGAAAATTATAAACCAATTCCTATTTTGCAAATTTCTTTTTAAAAATCAGGTATTTACAAATTAAAAAGAATATATTATAT
Organism: Ctenoplectra terminalis; assembly: GCA_019453375.1. NCBI lineage: Eukaryota > Metazoa > Arthropoda > Insecta > Hymenoptera > Apidae > Ctenoplectra > Ctenoplectra terminalis. Next base: position 24,478 of record SMSQ01018512.1, read on the forward strand.
TCTTTGAAACTCTGCTTACAAAATGAACTCCAT
>SMSQ01018513.1:8393-23662 GCA_019453375.1 Ctenoplectra terminalis
ATATAAGTATTTTTCCAAATACTTATCATTTCGATTTCCTTGCTACAAATAAGTCTATTTTAATCGTCGCTAGTTCTACCGACGTGAATGTATCGTAACGAAACTTTAGTCCAAAGATTCCTGAAGTGTCACTCTTTAGAATATGTACGCGTGTCGTTTGTTTTCAATCATTCCGAAATTTTCAGACCTGTTCTAATGGCGCCTACCGAAAATCGGCACGAACTTTCCGGACAACCCAATACAATATTCATTTCGAGTCGATTACTTTTGTTTTTTTAAGTTAGTTTTGTTTTTTTGTTTTTTTTTTTGTCAAATATTAAAACATGGTGAAAGGGAAGCTTTCCGACGAGTCGAAATTGTAATGTTAAATTCATAAAGTAAATATAACTTTTGTTTTCTAATATGTTTTTCATTCAATATCCTGCTCTTTTATTATATTTTTTTAGTTTTCTAAAACATAATTAAATTATTTTTAAAACAATTGAAACGTTTCCAAACTTCTTGGCGGTAGTGTACACACCGAATCGTCATCGAGAACATAGCGAACTGTCAAACACTTATCGAATCGTAAAAGGGAACATATCAAATCAAAGATAACTTCTAACTCTGTTTTAACGAGATTCAACCTTGTTAATTCGAAACTGAATCCGAGCGTTCCCGATACGCTCAACAAAATTTATGATAACCTGTAAATTGATATAGCAGTAATGCGATTTTAAATAACACAAGAAAAAATTTATATTTTTGTTTTATTTTATACCAATAACAACTTTCAATTATATCTTTAGTTTATATTATTTTTCTCAATAAGCAGTACTACTGTAAAAATCAACGTTAGAGAAATATCATTTACTTTTGCTTTATACAACTTATATGCATATAATTTTAATACGGACATTATTAACAAACCAATTGTTATATTTTTACTTCTTTAAAAAAGAAAAGCTGTTATTAAAACGCGAATAAAACGAAAAGTGTAAGAAACAAAATGAAATTGCTGTATAACACACAATACGGATACTCGAAGAACATAATTTTACCTCGTGGAATTTCCTTAATAACATTAAAATTTTAACTTTCTACAAAGTGTTATTTCTTAATGTCGTACACTCGTTAATCAATGTTGTACGCAAGGGTCTGACGCGCATTAATGGAGAAATTTATATTCACTAGAAGCGGTGTTACTTTGAGAAAGCAAGAATTACGGTCCACCGTTAGTTTTAAGTAGGTTAATTTCTGGATGGTTTCGTCCCCAGGTTGCCTCCAACTTGTACCAAGTTACGGACTGCTTTCATCAAACTTCTTGTTACGAGCCCATAATCATTTCGCAAATATAATGAAATAAAAACTTAAGATAAAAATTTAATCTCTTCGATGATCCCTTATCTAGCGCGGTAAAGAAAGGAATAAGCGACAGCGAGAAGCTAAGAGTTTCGCTGTAACTCGTTTAACTTTCAGTAATTTTGAAACAATACGAAACTTGGAGGATTAATAAACGTTGAAACAGCGTATATAAACTCGGCAATCGTTCATAAATTTTCAACCTGATAATCCTAGAGAGATCGTTTCTTCTTTTTTTTTTATAACTCGTCGCACGAATTTTTCACGAATCGCAAATAGAGCACAAACGGCGAGAGGTTGGATTCAAAGGTGGCTAAAATCGCTGACGATTTGCGAAATAACAGATAAACTGTTTTAATTTTTAGTGACAGTTGATGCATTTCATTACACGAAATTAAAGGAGTTCGTTCATCACGTTAAAAAATTGTTTCATGCAATGTTTAACAGTCGACAGCCTTCCTGAAGGACGTAATGCGTACCAGTTCCGGCATGACTCGAAACCACTTTAATGTCCTCGTTAAAGTCCCAACCAGTTGGAGGCAACCCTTTATGAATTAAAGCCTCGTTACTTCGCGAAATTAAAAACCGTGGGAATTTACCACTCCGTGAGTCTATTAATATGGATCCTTTTGCTAGCGGGCACGTCGTCGATTCGCTGCAGAATATGAAGAAAATGATTGATTAGAACGAATGCTTATTATCTTATATCAATCGTTTTGAATTTTATAAAATAGAATTCAATATAGAAATGTATATTTTATAATACGTGTTAACGCATTTACTCTCTGTCCATCGTAAGAATAACCTCGTTTCTCGCATGAGATAGATCTTAACACTTTACCGACCGGTTCATTCGAGCGCGGATACATCGCTAACACCGGCTCGGTTTTGGCTACCGTGCGAAAATATAAGATCTTATTCTTGCAACTTTGTTTTTAAATCGAAATTCGTGAGAGTGCTTGGTATATCGTTTCTCTTATTGTAGGGTAATTCAATTGAATAAAGTTTTCAATTTTCATAATGTTAGTATTAAGCAGCAAGCGGTAGATAAACATTGGATGTAAAAAGCCGATTAATAGGCTCTCGGTCGCTGAGCGTTGGTTACAAAAAGCCGATTAATAGGCTCCCGGTTGGTAAAGTGTTAACACAAGAACTACCGATGATTAACACGTTGACCGCCACACCACTCGTATTCGGGTGACGGAAAAAATTCTGATTAGGCAGCGTCACCCGAATTCGGTGTTTCTTATTCTATGAATTGTTATTTGAGTGGTTACGAGGTAAATTAGTAGGTATTTCGAAAGATATTTTACAGAATATGAGACTATTGAATTGTTATAAGAGTTTATCAAAAGAATTATTTACAATGGAATGCTTGTTGCTAAAATATGCCTGTATGCTAAAAATGATTTGCAATGGAAGATTTTCTACAAATATGTTTTCGTTAATTTTTGTAATAACAGTAAAATCCAATGTAAATTTATTGTTCGGAAATTGTAAATTTTATTGCGTGTAACGATGAACGTAAAATACTTATTTAACGGTATCTATATATACCTTCATCTGCATAGATAATGTCGTTGTAACCATTTACGGATTAATTAATTTCAGTGTCTGAAAGAATACCAAGAGCTAGCATGGTACAAAAAATGTAAATAATGAAAACAAAAATTTTTTAAGCCGTTCTTTCTGTATTCCTCATCAGTTTACTATTTGTATGTCCACTAGGAAGGCCTCGAACGTGTAGTGGACTAAGGGTGTCAGGATGACTAAATAAAGGGGTAGAGTCTAAATTAAACAAACAAGAGAGTATATATATATATATTTGAAAGAAAGAAATACTAAAAGGCAGAATAATCTTAACACGTTGACTGCCGTGGGGGTCACCGGTGACCGGCACTCGACTTGACGACAGCACCATGGGGGCCACCGGTGACCGGCGGAGCGACTAATAGTAAAATACATAATTAGAGTAAATATCGATACTGATAAATTTTATAATAATACCACTGTTACTATAATGGTTTGAAGAAATTAATGCCATAAAGGACATGCAAAAATAATTTTATTCGTACAAGGAAAATATACATATTTGTTTTCATCATAATACACATCGCATAATAAAAAATTCGTGTTGGCGCCATGGGCAAACCAACTGAAATGCGCGCGGCAGTCAACGTGTTAAGGGCTAATAGGTCGTCCACATTCGACGGTTCCTAAACGACTCCGCCTCGTGGCCCGACTTTCCAACGGAAGTCGGGCTTCGCTTGTTTTTAATAGCGCGCGCGGTCCTCCCATATTGATACACTATAAACGAAACACCCTTCCTTTCCTTTCCCTTTCTTATTCTACTTTTACATTTTTGCAAGCTATATAAGCTAAATGCCTTACTTGCGAACAGTCGATAGCTACTGACGTGTGTAAACCTACGATACAGTACACGAACAATCAGAAAACACGAAGTCTGACTATTCTTGGACTTAACTCCTTCGCCGACCCGTACTACTGTATTCAATTGAGAGATAATTACGCAAAAAAATAATCATGTAACTTTAAAGATATGATATAAAAATCTATTTTTATTACTGTTCTATATCAATAATTCTTTCGATTTATTGTTGATAGAAGATCGATACTATTACCGTTATTAGCGACATACGAACGAACGTTGTCAGAAGATGTTGTTATTTTAAATACTTTTTAGTTTACCTTTTGTTTTCCTTTTTCTGTTGTACAAGAGTTAGTCTTAGTTTGACCGTCGAGCAAGCGTCACCTCATATGTACTTGTTAAATATACGTTTCTTTAATTTGAACGTTTACCGTTATTCTAAAAAACCCAGCAATTGTTTATGTAAGCGAAGGTAAAACTTTTCAGTCGTGTATAAGAAGCATTTAATTATTAATTTTTCGATCCAAGCTTATAATCCATCAACTTCCTCGCAATTACGCACCTAGTACCGCCACAACGTCAACGTAGTGGTACGGATTACTGTAACATACGCAGAGACAAATGAGTAACAGTAGGAAGAAGGAAATTGTAGAAAGGAAAGAACGCCATAGGGTCCGAAGTGAGAAGATCCGATTACAGCAACGAATAGTGGCACTGTTGGTACGAAATACGGATTCGGTTTGCGTTTGCATGCGTAATGCTCGTCGGATACGACTTAATTACACGGAGAGCCATAAAGCTGCGCTGAATCATTGTCACAACCTTCTCGATTTACGTCGCGCGACACCACAGCCGATGAATTACCGGCCATTCCTATTGCATGATTTATGTGTAAGTGTACTTTGCATTCTAGCCGCGGGTATTGGAGAAAGCGTGATACCGTATATGCTAATTTCTCGTCGACAATCCCTGTACATTACGCCTTATTTACACGCGTGTGACAAGTGTACCGCCACTCTTTTCCATTGCACTAGCTGCACCGCATAATTTTAAATTTTCGTGAAATCGTTCTGGCTGAAGTAGAACGGTTTTACCAAAACGCAAGCAATTAACACATTGTAAATACGGTCCGGATGGTAGTTTTTCTAGCATATGGTAGAACTATGTAGACCAAAATTCAATATTTTATTGATAAAAGTACAGGTATGCAACAATTCTGAAAAAATTCTAAAATATTGCGGATATCGTTGTTTATGGTTAGGAATTTCTTAAGATTTTTTCGTTGCAATTTCTGAGTGCGAAAAATCGCAAACTTTCAAATGCATCAAAAAATAATGATTTTTAGTTGCGGTTTTCGAGCAATTAGATTATTAGTTTTACAGTACAGGTAGCCCAAGTTATAGGTAACGTAGCGCCCTCTTACAACACGGCATCCTATAACACGGTTTTGCCCCAACACGATAAAAAAATTGCGAAAATCTTTGTGCAACACTGTACTTCTACAGCACTGGATAACACGATTTTTGTTTATCATATTTAAAAACTAAATTACCTTAAAATAATGTGACCCTGTAAGAACCAGCAAACAAACCATAATTACAGATTATTTAAAGAGAATAGAAGGTGCAAAAAATCTAAACGAAGAAGAAGATTCAGAAAGTCAAAATGATATCGTTCAACCGAAAAAACTCGTTTGATTGTACGGAGTAGCGATGAGGAAGAAATTTATTAAATTAAGGTTACATTAAATGAAAATAATATTTTTTGTTTTTTTTCTTCGTTTTGTGTTATACATACATTTATATTTTTAATAAAAATTCAGTTGCTTATGTGGAATTAAAAAAAAAATTTTTGTTTTTAACAAGTTTTTGAAATGTAATCCCCATTTTTTTTTTCTGGCTCTGGGTCTCATATAACACAGTTTTCTAGGAACCTATCTACCGTGTTATAGGAGTGTTACCTGTAATATAAAAATCGCTTGGTTCATAGAAGTTTGCCCTGTGTAGTTTTAGAATGTCCTGTGAGAGTCGTCTCTCGAGTGCAAAAGATTAATTTAACATTGTATGTGTAGCTGGTACACACATACAGTACCGAACAAATGATGTTTCTGAATATTACTTAAATGATCCAGTGTATTAACCCTTTAGACTCGAAGACTTTTTCAAGTTTCAAAGGGCTATTGCGAAAACTTAAAATGTTCTTTTGGAAAGAAAGAAAAAAATTATAAATGTTTACGATTTCTTATTTATTTGGTCAATTTACTTTTATTTTAAGATAAAAGAAGCGTTTGAAACGATGAAAATATAGAATCTAATTAAAAATATAATCTCTGAAGAAAATTATTCATGTCGCCATAGCGGCGTCAGCCGAGTGCAAAGGGTTAACATTAACTCAATTAAAATGCTTGTAGAGAATTGAATATAACAAATTTCAATATAAAATATATATCTTAAAATGGTAAAGAAATATGTGAGCGACACACATAAAGTACGTGACGTTACCATGACAACAAACAAACAGAAAAACGTCGGTGTCCGAATTCATTTGTCCGGTACTGTATGTAGCATGTATTAGGTACTGGAAAAAGTTCCTACAGTTTTTTATCGGAAATAAATTCAAATTGAATTTCTTGTAGCATTTTGCAGAAATAATAATTATGGTATGGTATAAAAATAACAATTATGGTATCATTAAACGGTACACGCTATTTGAATTTTTCATTCGATTCAATGTTCCGTTGTTCATCCGAAGTTAAAACTGGTAAACGAAGTGTTAAAAATTTACGCTTTCATACGTTAAAAATTCAACTTTGGGAATACAGCAGCAACTGTAAAAAAACGCATTTGTAACGTTTGTTGGGAATATTTTGTTACCAAAAAGAAAATATAGAAAAATTATTCTACTCCGTTCCAAACTCGTGAAAATTTAAAATAATAACGAGATTGAAACAGCAGTTAATCCATCTTTTGTAATCAAAGCTCAAGATTTCTATACCAGTGCAATGTATAAGTTTAAAGACAATTTAACGATTATTGAACAAAATCATATATCAAGAAATTTCAGATTCCTTAACACTAGGTTTACGGGCATCGATTGGATCATTTTGATGGGTACGTCGAAATACAAATTTTTGTAATATTATTAGTTCAGTTTATTTGAAATTAATAGACTTCTATAATCAGAGATTTATTTAGTACATTTTTCTATACAAATTTTATTTCGAATTTACATTTTCCGCACGCATCATTGTTAAACTTAAGTACAAAATCTGAACTGCGTCAAATTGACGGATTCCGTAAATCTAGTGTTAAATCGTATACTGTTCGGTCCTGAAAGGCTCCGGATAATTAGTAACGGTCCTAAATCAAATCATCACGGTTTATGACATGGTAGGCTAGAGACACCTAATTTTTGGGTGCCATCTGGATAGCAGAATATCGATGGCACGTGCAAGTTTTGGGTCCGATTAGCGGTGCCATGTCATAAACCGGGAAATACCAAGGGGTTAGGTTGGCGCGACCGAAAACTGTTTTCGCCAACCTGGAGGACCACGTGGCGATTCCAAGAAGTTCTCGTTGGCAACTCGCGGCCTACCTACCCCGTAAGATGGACACAGTTCCCCTTCCAGAAAATAGCACGCAAAGGGCGTACTGGAAGGGAGTAACTGTGGCTATATAGCGAGGTGCAAACTGCGCCCCGATAGACATTCTAGATTTCGATACATAGTAAGACATTTCGGTCATACACACTTTAGACATTCAATAGACATTCGTTAGACATGTGGCGGCCCTCCTACGCTCCACCACCAGAGGAACCTACAAGACTGACTTTCCCGCATGTAAGAGTCGCCACTACCTGTGACGGTACGGCGCCAGTAGATGGGCCTCTCAACTGGTGGTGCGAATGTATTTATGATTGCGAGTGAGAATGATCCGGGTATGTTTGGAAAAGTGTGACCGTGGACGAATCTTGGGTGGTCGAAAGAATGTTAGCGAAGAGTGCCTGGGTTATGTCTAGCGTATGTTTGAAACCGAGAAACTGGGCCGTGGGAATGAAGTTTACGTGACTGCGTGATTGGAAGGGATGAATGCGAAGATTTTGAGTACGAGTGAAAAAGGAATGTATGTGGAAAAAAGATAGAGCGATTGAGGGATGTACATTTAAGCGAGTGAATGTTCGGGGCGCGAGAGATTGTGTGGCAAGAGGGCAGTGAGGAAAGAGAGCAGCGAGGAGAGAGAGTGTTATTAAGAGTATTGTTTTAGTATTGTTAAAACTTCAGTTATTATTATTATTATTACTGTTATTGAATAAAACCAAATAATTCCCACGCGCCACAGAGCTCGATTATTCTGACAGAGACTTCAGAAAGTGTCAGTGACTTCCGTATCTTCCGTGTCTTCCGATCTTCCATACCTTCCGTTTTTTCGTTCCGCTTTATTTCTGTCTCTCTCTCTTTTTTTCTCCCTTACACGCAAGTCCTCGGAAACAGTACGATTAGTACTTATACCGATCCCTCTCCTAACTTCAATATCCCCGCGTCTAAGGCACGGGCCTGCTAGGATGCCTTACTGACGTCCACAAGCAGGCCCCGGACGAAACGCTTCCTATCCTTTTCCATCCATCCGTCACCCGCCACTAAAGACATTTTAGATTTTTCGTTATAGACATTCTTCGACATTATAGTATACATTTTCGTTAGAGACATTTTGGTAGACATTCGATATAGATTCATTAGACATAGAAAGACAACGTGAGACCTCGTTGCACATTTAGACACTTCTACATAGACATTTATTATGAGCGAGATGCTCCGCGAGCGGGGCTCATGCCGCACCTCGGGATTTCCCCCATATCGGCATCGCTTGCCTGGTGTTATTAGGCCTACTTTCTAGTTAAACAGCCAGGAAGGGGCGCCCAGTGTAGATGTTGTACTGGGCTTGGACTTAGAAAAACCCTGCGCTCCTTCCCCTTTCGGAAAAGTCATTGGACAAGTTGGATCTACCCCTGAAAGGGGAAACAGCTCGTTTAGTCAGCCCTGGACGCTGGGGGGGCAACGTCCAGCGCTGTCCAGCGGGGACCACGAGGAGGTAGAGCCGTCTGCATAAGCACGATCCCGAGCAGGTTGGCTTGGGCTAGTGCCCTCGCCGTTTCACCCTACAGTCACGGTGCCATTGCACCGCCTGCCTTGGACTGCCAGGGTACTTGTACATAGACAAGGAAACATTTAGCTAATTTTGTAACATTGTAAAGATAAAGTAGGACTTATACAATTTCGTGTATACATTAACTCTTTGGGGCACGGTGGGATTAAAAGTGTCCCACCTTTTTGACGTACCGTCATGGTTGGTGGGATATCTTTAGTCCCACCTCTACTTAGGGAAAAGGATGTGCTTTAATAAGTACCATTCACGAATCCGCGTAGCACGGTGGGACTATTTGAGTCTCACCCTATAACAACAAATTCATTTAAATTATTCTTTTTTTATGTTTTTAAATTATGTAATTCCTTAATTAGTAAAAATATTTCTATGCAACATGAGTCTGTTTTATTATCTGAAATCCTGTGCCGCAAAGAGTTAAAGGACCTACTATCCAAGCTTTGTTACGAAATATACAATTATATACAGTCCACTAAACCCTTGGAAAAGAATTCAATAATTCGTTTGAATTCCACCGCGTCGTTTAATCGTCGCCAAACACGGTCGACGCTTCGACGCACATACATATACCATAAATCCGCACCAAAATTTCCCGGTACCTAATATTATACGCCTGCAAAATAATCAATCTTTTGTTCGCTGAAACACGTTCTAAATCCAATTGCTCTAAGATTTGACGCTAATGACCTATATTACCACAGTTACCGCTAAATTGCTATTCGACCTACACCACCGCGGTGAAAGGATCAGTACCGTGTACCTTGCGTCACACTGATGGTCGATCGGCAGGTCAATGCTACGCACCCAAGTTGCGACACTCGCGGAAACGTTGGCTGTCGATACGACAAAGCCACGTGTCAATGGCTGCCGATCTGTGATGGCACAGCTTATAGTAGCTTCTACAATATATCAAGGTCGTAAATTATAGCACATAATGGGACTGACTGATGCAGCGATATCCAGGTTGACACGCAGTATTCTACAGTTTTTCGATACGAACGGTTCGGTAGAAAAACCACAGCTAAAATGTACTTCATGCGGTCCCGCTACTGTGGTTTTGCGGATTTTACAATCTCCCTATATCGTGGAGACCACTACATACCTGGATATAACTAGGTTTAGCGAGCTTATGCTACGTGTCTACGCTATAAAAATATAAAAATATAAAAATTTATCGGACACGAACTATTGAATATGTAGATTAATTGAAAAGCAGAATTGCAACGCCTACTATAAATACGATAGAGATACAGGATAGAAAAAGTGTTGGGGAATAGAAAAAGCAATACACGTTGAAATAGCAAGATTTGGTGCGGACGCGATTGATTGATTCATGCCTGTACATCGAGAGCGCGTAAATTTGTCACCGTTGCATCGCGAAGCTTTTTACAATAATCTGTCAGCTCTGATTAATGTATCCAGTGATTATTGTGGGTAGCACTAGTATCTTTAGGTCGATAAATCCTTCCTCGATGTAATTATTCATTTTTATGCTAATCTTTGGTAAAATTGTTTTCGCGTTTCAAGTTTCGTTATGTAATGAATTTTATGTTATAACTGTGTTTTATACGTTAAATTCTAGATATATTATTTCATTGTGGCAATAACAATTTTTTTTTTAATGATGATTATACAATATAAAGTATGGTATTTTAACGATATAATATATATAAGATTAATATAATATAAACTTAATATAAATATGATCTTGAAAATATTAATATAATTCCGTTAGTATTTAATAAAATCGGGAAATTTGTATTTTTAACGCTAGAACTACCATCATAATTTCTTATAGAAATGTTATCGGTTTTACAATGATGTTTTTTGGAGATTTTCCATGATTTTTAATAAAAAATATGTACAAAGAATCGTCACCCTTGTTATAAGTATTTTTTCAAATACCTATCATTCTGATTTCTTTCGTACAAATAAGTCGACCTTAATCGTCGATAGTTCTACTGTTAAAGCAATAATTTGAACTCCCATAAATATCAGTACCTTCATCGCGTATTTTAATCAGGAATTGCAAAATGAATTGCAAATATAATAATTTTCTTGAAATCATTGCTAAAAATCATACGTGTAGTAAATATTTATTACATGTATAGCATATGTTTATAACATATAGAGTGAGCCCGGAATAGTTGGACCACCGGGAGACACCGGCTTCTATTAATATCTCAAAATTAAAACAAATAAATCGGCTTATTATTCCCGTACTGACAATTGTCGCATAAATTACATTTAAAGTTCTAAATGTAACACTAAAAAACTAAAACAGAAACTATTTCAAAACTTTCGTAAACAAGGATTGGGTTAAACGTGTAAGGTATGAACGTTGTTTCATGATGGATACTCTAAGCATCGAAATATTTGTGATTTATGTGGAAAATTGAAGAAAAAGCAACATATCAACTAATATTCTCTTCTATTATATTTTACATAAGCTACATTCTTTGGTATTTTTTAAGTTCGGTCTCACTCGTAATGGGTTGACCATTTTCAATGTTGGTATTTCTTGATTGAAAAATAGAAATAAAAGTATGATTTATATACAGTATCCTAAAAAAATGTATACACTATTTAACGGGTCACAGCTTTCAGGGTGTAATTAATTGGAAATAACGAGTGGACCAAGATTAACTTTTGAAAAAAGAAAATTTATTTTAAAATACTATTGGAAGTATACGTTTTATGTACATTCTTTTGCAGTTTAACACGTTAAACGCCACGCCGATTTTGGTCGACTTTCCGTTAGACTGTGTGCTGCAATACTAATTGAAAAACATTTGATCCCAAAATTGTTAAGAATTTAAAAAGAAAATTGTAGAGGTCTGCAAAGGAAAGTCGTATCTTTGTTCAATGTGATTTAATAGAATCCATTAATGAATTATAAGGTATTATTTTTTAAAATTGATATTTCTAGTTCTCAGAAACCAACGACGCCTAAACGGAAATTTCAGCGTCGGTCCGTATTAAATATTAATTATATGTGGATAAAAAGTGAAGTTATAATCATTCAAACTGTGTAAACTTTTTTTGGGACACCCTGTATATTCTAAATTACTTATACGTTGCTTTAATTTTCCCAAAGCAATAAAAATGTAAACAAAACAAATAATGGCTTTTTTTCAAAAAGTGGTCCAACTATCCCGAACTTACTCTATGCTGTTACACAATAATCACAATTAAAATATAAATAAAAAGCTTGCAGCGCAGATGTGACAAAGCTTTGTCAAGAAACGAATTCAATTAAAGCAATTAATTATATAATGTTTGATGCAACGCACTCGAATATTCGAACATGGCAATAGGATACATAATTCTATTGCAATTGTGGCTGAATTACTATCATTTCTTCCTAATCGCTGACTGTATTACGCAACTACTGTATCGTCAATTAACACAATTATCACTAATAGACGATAATTCGGTAGTAACGCGACCTTTGTGGCCCAGTGTATTGGTCTGACGAACGGTTCTGCGTGATCGATGATATTAATAATAACTAAACATGTTGCAATATCTGCTATGTAATCTGTTAATCTTAATGGAATGAAATGAAACAGTTCAGCTTGATACATTTATTACGCTCTACTCGTAATTGTACATACCACGTTTTATACTGAAATCTATCTGTCTATCTAAATTGTACAATAATCGGAAACGAAAACGTAACTTACTATTTAAAATAAAAAAAGAAACGAAAGAAAAGAATATACGCGTTGGCACCTAAGTCAAAAAACCGAGTAATGCATATTTGCATCATTAGTTGCGAATGTGTAAAAATAAAAAAGGAAGTGTAAAAATTTCTCAAATCTTTGATTTATCCGATTCACCCAAAAATTCGAAGCGATTTGAATGTTTCTCGCTTTTTCATTTTTTGTTTGCGAAAGATAGGATTTTAAGTTATAAAAAAAATTTAATTAACCCTCTATAGCCCGAATTTTGTCTGCTTATTGAAAAAAAATTACGATTGATTGCAGTTTTTCCACCTTGATTTGAAAATGCTTTAACTAATAATTACTGTAGATGGATCGTGGTGTCACTACAGTAATACAGTAATACAGTAATCAAATTTAATAGTGCAGTGATAACTAAATGAAATAAATTTTTTAAAATATAGATACATCGGTTTGTAACTTTTAAGTCACACGGTCCCATAGAGGGTTAACTGTAATTTTTTTCCATTAACCGTTCAAGTGCCAAGGCTGCGAAGCCGACAACCGCGACAACTCGGTTTCTGTCGATGCGCGACTTTACGGCTACAAAATATTTAAATAATATTTTTATTTTATTTAAACACGCTGATATCTGTACTTATGCTCAAAAAGATGTCAGAACCACGCTGAATTCAAAAAAATTACAACTTATCGTATAAGAGCTGAAAACAGCGCAAAAGCGCTAGTGGCATTTTTAATCGGAGGATAAGATAAACGCAAAAGCGCTAGTGGCATTTTTAATCGGAGGATAAGATAAGCGCAAAAGCGCTCCTTGGCATTTTTAATCGGAGAATAAGACAAGCGCTATCGCGCCACTTGACATTTTTGGAGAGGGAATAAGACGAGCGAAAAAGTTTGACTATTATTTCTTCAATATCAGACAGAAAATGTGCAAACACCTCGGTTTACCCTGTCTCTTTGTCAAACAAGATTAAGAGATTAGGTTGAAATTATTTATTTCGCTTCACTGATTTCCTTTTAACCATAATTAACTGGCGTTCAAACACCTTGACGATCATTTGAGGCGGATAACGGTATCACGCCTAATGCATAAGCGATACTCGAAAGATTGAATTCAAATCCGCCTACGTGACTGTGTAAGATCGATGCAATCATGTGCAAATACACGGTGCTAAACGATCTGATGTGTTCAAAGCCGCGCTACGAAGGATTGAGGCACGCCACGTGCGACCGTGCGTGCAGTACGCACGTAGTAATCGGATTGCTGTAATTAACTCAATGCTCAGCACGTGATCCAAGAATCTCAACTAAATTTTTTAACGAAAGGGTTTCGTTAAAGAGGATCTCCGCTGTGAAACTTAAAAGAAAATATCGATTTTTGATTTTGATTTTTTACATTATCTTAAATGTTGAAGTCATCAGTAATATTCTCTAAAAATGTTTAACCCATTCACTGCCAAGCCTAAATTATATGAAGTCATTCCTATTGCCATTTAAATTTGTAAAAGATCATTCTCTTTAACCCATTCGCTGCCGAGCCTAAATTATATGAAGTCATTCCCATTGCCATTTATATTTTGAGTGTTATTGTTTACCAAAGCTCTGTTATTTCTTGGCAGGAGCACATATATTATCGTACATAGTCGTTTGCAAGCATAAAACCAAAGACGAGTATACTCGTCCTTGGCAGCGAATGGGTTAACACGTTGAGTGCCATGCGAATTCTTAAGGAAATACCCATCAGCCCACGCGCGCTGCTTAGAAGCGATGCGAAGCGCGCTACTAACAGATTGAAATTTACTCGATACAGCTATGTAAATATATTGGGGCCATTGTTTCTTATCGCAGCAGAAGATATTTACGTTTTGAATGAAGTGCTTATAGACATTCATTCGACACGTTACGCGCCATTAAAAAATTAGCGGTACACCTTACAAGTTGCCGAGAAGAAGACATTCCATCTGGCAGTATTGCAACAACTTCTAAAAAACAACGACACAAACACCAAAAAAAAACCTGGAAAAGTCTCTGCAGTGCGAAAATATTGTTAATCATGTTATGAAAAAAATGCGACACGATATGGTAGAGCAATGGCCAGAAAAATGACTAAACGAGTTATCGCTTTTTGTGATACCTGCGAAGGACAACCGTTTTTATATTTACTGTGTTTCAATAAAATCCATTAAAATGTCTTAATAATATAATCCTATAATAGATAAGAATTAAGTAAATTTTAAATAAATTTTCAGTAATTATTTAAAACAATGTAAATTTTTTAGTTTTATATCATATTTTACACTGTCAGCCACCGGTGTTAATCGATATATCAGATCTGTACCGATCTTGACCCTTGACGAACGAAATGACCCACGACGTACCGAACAGCTGGATCGCAGGTATGCGACACCACCGAACATTAAGGAATGTACGGCGAGGTTAACGTATCTAACGGTCGTCAGTCTAACATACCGAGGTTAACGTACCTAAGGGTCAAGATCGATACAGTGACACAGTGACCCATATTTTCAAACTGCACGCAAATTTTTTGCTGACTCGGTAAGTTTAATTTCATTTTCCCATTCATTCCGAGTTGCTCATTAAAGTCAAGCACAGCACAAAGACAACGCTCTCACTAATCGTCGGTCGTCTCCCTGGCTCTGTGATTGGTCGGTGTTTTTCGTTAGTAACTCGTTA
>SMSQ01018514.1:0-60969 GCA_019453375.1 Ctenoplectra terminalis
ATGAATGGAGGTTGACCTATTATGGCAAGTTGGCTGACATAATTGAAAAGAAAATATAGGCGGGCTAACAGAGACGGGAGAGTTCTTTAAATTTTTAAATTTTCCATAAAGGAGAAACGCTCGTCGGCGTTCGTCGCGGAAGCTTGTTAGTCTGTACATAAAGGCGAACGTCTTTTTATGTGTTTATTGCACAGCGGTGAAAAAAGGGTAAGGGAATAAGCAGTGGCATGGCAGCCAGAAAATTGTAACAAGGAAGGCGAAAGCCAGAGGAAAAGTGGGAGGGGTCGCGAGACTGGTCTGATTGTAATAGACTTCTTCCTTTTTTCTTTCTCTTCTGTTTCTTTTTTTTTTTTTTTTTTTTTTTTTGTGGAAGGGNTTAATAAACACGTCACGTCAGCCGAGCCAACTCACAGCAGGAAGAATAAACGAATTAATTTGTACAAAGCGGGATATAAGTCTTCGAGAGGCGAAAAGAATTATGATTCTCGATCTTGCCGGCCGCCATCGCTTGTTCTTCTGTTTAAAATTGCTTTTGTCGTCCGTTAGGGATGGAATGGGAAGAACGAAAGAAATGTAAATTCTCGCGAACAATTATAATGTTGGAATGTGACGGTATATCTGTCCAGCGTGCGGAATAGTTTTATAATTAAAAGATGTTTCTTGGAGTTAATTAAACGCAGAAGACGGTCGGTCGCCATTTCGTCAGGTTACGAGGGATGCAGTCCGTAGAGCAGCAAAGAATTATTTTCCGGGTTAATTGTGTACGTTACACGTGTTCCTTCCATTTAGATAGACACTTTGGCCGACTCTTTTCCTCCCTTCGCGTAACAATAAAATTCTTTTAGTATAATTTCGCGTGCTTTGGAAGTTTTTTCCGGGAAAATGTGAGCCCAGATATAATCGTAGCTCTCATCGGACGACCACTGCTAATTCTACCGATAAAAAATGATTTCGTTTAATTTCACGTTGGTGCTCTGTCTCTTGTAATTTAGATTTGATTAAAAAAATATTTGTATTAACGATAATGTCGAGTGAGAAAGATTTCGGATAAAACACGCAGAAAGATTTTTAATAGCTGTTAGGTCGTACGAAAACGAGGGTAATGACAAATGGAAAGAAAAGTTTTAAGGTCGGTTGTGATTAAAATATAGCTAAGCGTGAAATACTGTTTCTTCTTTTACTTTAGTCGCGATTTTTTATGCGCTATTTTGTTAAAAATACTAGAAGATAGTTAAATTTATACCACATGTTCTTTATAAAAAATTCTTTATAAAAGAATTGATATTTAGATTTTGTTTTTACTTTAAAATTAAGAAAAAAGGTCAAGCTTTTTTTAAGAAACTATATTTTTCATTACAATTAATATTTTTAAATTCTAACATGCAAGGTTGAATAAAAAGGCCCAGAAAGCGTGTGAAAAATATTCGTAGGAAGTATGTGTAGCGAATCCTAAGAAAAATGGTACACGAATTAGGAAAATTCAATTTTGGCGAGAACCATTCGATTCCATTTCCATAATTTTAATTTGACTATTTTATATTTAAATTGTCCTGTTTTTTAAGCTGTTAGAATTATCTCCCAATATTTTCCGAAGTATCGCAACAATTTCCTTTTAATTCCCACGAAGACAAATATAACTTTATCCGAATAAAACAGTTTATCCGATAAATCGATTAAGTTTCGCCTATTCCAAGTATTTGAACAATAAATTCATAAACATAGCGGGGCTTGTATAACGCAAACAATAGATATAATGAGCAGCTCGAATCGAATTAAAAGGTTATTCGGTTAAACGAAGAGAAAGATTCGTTGAATATCGGCAAATGATGCGTTTATACTTATCGCGTGGAAACTCTAATATTTGCATCGCGAAACAGTGAATCAAACGTGTCGCATTACTCGGTGGCAAGCGTTCCGCTTTATGCTGGTATAAATAAAAAATTACCATGCTAAATCAAAACCGGATCGAAAAAGGAGCAAAGGACAGTTTCGATTGAAAGTTAGAAATTGACACGTTATTCGTGTCATTAGCATACGCTTCGGTAACGATCGAGCGCCAGTGTTCCTGTTCCGTTCCATCATTGTCACTCTTTCATCACGTGTTTCGTAGGTGGGATGCAAATTGCCTCTCTTCGACCATTATCGATCCCGGCATTCTTGATTCCCTTTTCTACATAAACAATATGACCCACAGGAACAAGTAAAGCACAAAGAACGCCAGAGTTCGCATGATTCCGCTCGTGTGTGGACAAAGAGTGTAACGACGTGGGATGAAAAGAGAGAGGAAGAGAGAGAGAGAGAGAGGAAGAGAGGGAACGCTGTGAAAGAAAAATAACAGTGATAATTAACATGGTTCTCTGTGAACAGTGAGAAGATCGCTTCGAAATGTACAAGGCGGTATCTTAAATATTGCAAAAGTATGATTCTTTTGAGATAAAACTGACACCCATTCTCTGGCTGAAGCAAAGTTCCATGTTCCTCTTTGTCCGGTCTAATCTTTCTGGCGCGTAAAAGTCGCCTACACAGGATTATACCTATTGTTTCAGCTATTTCAACGATTTGCTGATGTATGAAGCACACCGAGAGATGAGACGTATATTTTTGCGAACCACTTTTTTGATTAAATTCCGTTCCCCCCGTTTCTTTTTTTCTCTCTGACGCACGCAAGGCGGAAAGGCTGCGATTGTTGAATTCTTTGATTCGAAGTTAATTACACGAAGGCGTACCGTTGAAAATGAATTCGCAATTAACGGATTATCCGGTGCCAGCGATCCGGGTTAAAATACCGGATCTCTGCGGTTCCCCGTTTATGTTTCTTCAAGTTTTATCGTTCGTACTCGTACCGAGCCGAGCCAGACTGGGAAATCCTGGTTTGTTGTGTTTCTGCTTCACATGTTTCATCCGATCCCGGAGTTATGGGAATTCTCTCGGTGTTCCGTGTCCATGCAAAAGTTCCGCGTGTTCCGTGCGACTTTTTGTTTCTAATTTTTTTTCTTTGTTTTTTTTCCCCACCCGTTACTCGGATATGTGTTTAATTTCGGATGATAGATTTGTGAAAAAATAATTCACTCGGGTTTTGGGGAGATATTATGGGATGAATGTGTTCATACGCTAATTTTTGATATAGTATAGTTGAATTGGGCAAAGTTAATAAATAGAGAATAGTAAAATTAAGCGAATTGAGAAAATACGATTTGAAAATATAAGATTGTAATAAACTATGGTATAATTTACATATTTGTATTCCTGTTTCCACCGTATGATTGTTTATGAGATAATCTTTTACGCGGTTCGGTTGTCTATTATCAGAGTCGTATTACGTTCAAAATACTTTTTCCTAAATCGTGAATTTTAGCCACTTTTTGAACATTTATTCCAAGTATAAATTTTGTCGATATCCGTATAATTTTCTTGTATGAACACAAACTTGAGAANTGGGAAATCCTGGTTTGTTGTGTTTCTGCTTCACATGTTTCATCCGATCCCGGAGTTATGGGAATTCTCTCGGTGTTCCGTGTCCATGCAAAAGTTCCGCGTGTTCCGTGCGACTTTTTGTTTCTAATTTTTTTTCTTTGTTTTTTTTCCCCACCCGTTACTCGGATATGTGTTTAATTTCGGATGATAGATTTGTGAAAAAATAATTCACTCGGGTTTTGGGGAGATATTATGGGATGAATGTGTTCATACGCTAATTTTTGATATAGTATAGTTGAATTGGGCAAAGTTAATAAATAGAGAATAGTAAAATTAAGCGAATTGAGAAAATACGATTTGAAAATATAAGATTGTAATAAACTATGGTATAATTTACATATTTGTATTCCTGTTTCCACCGTATGATTGTTTATGAGATAATCTTTTACGCGGTTCGGTTGTCTATTATCAGAGTCGTATTACGTTCAAAATACTTTTTCCTAAATCGTGAATTTTAGCCACTTTTTGAACATTTATTCCAAGTATAAATTTTGTCGATATCCGTATAATTTTCTTGTATGAACACAAACTTGAGAACAATGCTACAAAAATCAGTCGGAACATAAACGGAGCGTTTAGATAGAATATTGTGAAGAAGAGAAAAGTTGAGCGTTAATTCGCAAAATTCCGTTCTAGAAATTCCTTTGCGAAATGAGTTGCGTGGTAGACCCGAAGCGTCACTGGATAACGATGTATCGAAAGCATTGATTGAAAATTCGCGTGAAACATCAAAAGAACTTGCTCTAAGAATGAATATTAATCATTCCATGGTATTGAATCGCATTTTGTAAATTGGTAAAGTCAAAAAATGACACGAGGTTACCGTTATTTTATATTATACTATTTTATATTATATCGTTATTTTACATTATACTATTTTATATTATACCGTTATTTTATATTATACTATTTTATATTATACCTTATACCTAATATTAGGTTGGTGCATATGAAATGTCGGATTTTCTTAGTAAAAGACAGTAACATCGTGTCACTTCTTGATCTTTCCACTTTACAAAATAGCGATATAATACCGTGGAACGATTAATATTAATTCTTCGCGAATTATTTTCCATGAGTGCTTTCGATACATCGTTATCCACCGACGTTTCGAGTCCACCGCGTAACTAATTTTGTAGAGAGAAATTTGGAGAACAGAAGTTTGCAAATCAACGCTGCACTTTACTCTCGTTCATAGTATTCTCCCCAAACGTTTTGTTCATATTCCGGGTAGTTTTTGTTGCACTATTATCAAGTTTGTGTTCACACAAGAAAATTATACGAATATCCGCAAAATTTGTACTTGGAATAAATCTTTAAAACGTGGCTAAAATTCACAATTTGGGAAAAAGTGTTTCGAACTGCCAATAAATAATCAGAGTGTGTAAAAGATTAGCTCATAAACAAGCATATAGTGGAAACAGGAACACAAAAATTTACATGTAGTCAAAACTGGACATTTGCACGTATGCAGCAACCTAATATTTCCATTTTGAATTATTCGTCATTACAGATTGTATTTACATATTTTAGTAGTATGTTACAATCATAATTTTTTGCAAAGAGATTAGAAAATTTTCTTTTCGACGAAGGAAAAGTTGACCGAAGTAGTGAAAAAATATATTAATTGTTTTATATAGAGACTAAGTTTTACTGTTGCTTAAGCGTACAATTACATAATTACGTAATTGCTTGAGAATATAATTATCGTATATTGGTTTCGATGTTGCAAATTGTTTGAATCATATAATTTCCCTGTAATATGTGTCAATCACACTTAAATGATTTATTTGATTCTTTCTGTACGAATTAGCGTGCAACGTGTCGCAAGAAACTGCAAAATTGTATAAACTTTTTCTCATTATTCTAAATCAATACTGTAACCTAGTTACAAAGCTATTATACGTTTAAGTATAGGATTTCATTTGTTTGTACGAATCTTTGGAAAGTAGTATAGAAAGAAATTATTAATAATTTCTGTGCACGTGAATCTTTCTCAAGTAAAACACTAACCACAGATAGCTTTTTCAAAGCACCGTGTATTTAATTAAAATAATTTTCATACAATTCTATGCACATTCTCCAACGATTAATTTCTGCGTTTTAAATTTATAAAAATCTCCGGTTCTATGATTCAAAAAATTCTTCAAACACTGCTTTCATAATTATTTCATTCAAAAACAATTTATCCAATTCTAATTTTGAGCTGATGGCCCACTTTTTTAAAGAGAATGAGTACATCGAAAGCGTGATTGACATTTAAACTAAAGAAATATATTTAATATAGCAAATACATTTAGATTCAGAATATTAATATTTATAGAATTTAAAATACCGTTAAAAACAGCTAAAAAATCTGGCATTTAAACTAAAGAGAACATTTAATATAGTAAATACATTTAGATTCAGAATATTAATATTTATAGAATTTTGGTGTACCATTAAAAATAGCTAAAAAATGTCACATTTAAACTAAAAAAAAATATATTTAATATAGCAAATACATTTAGATTTATAATATTTATATTTATAGAATTTAGTATACCATTAAAAATACCTATAAAATCTGACATTTAAACTAAAAAAAAAATGTATTTAATATAGCAAATATATTTAGATTCATAATATTAATATTTATAGAATTTAGTATACCATTAAAAACACCTATAAAATCTAACGTTTAAACTAAAAAAAAATGTATTTAATATAGCAAATATATTTAGATTCACAATATTAATATTTATAGAATTTAATATACCATTAAAAACAGCTAAAAAATGCGACGTTTAAACTAAAAAAAATATATTTAATATAGGAAATACATCTAGATTCATAATATTAATATTTATACAATTTAGTTCACCATTAACCTTGGCTTACAATCACGAGATACACTCGTGATACGAATTATGATTTAAATACAATAAAGACACAGTACATCTGCAATAAACTTCAATATTAATTTTAGCTGCAGTTTCAATTTACAAGACTGAGAATTACCAAATGTAAATTACTCACAATATCCCAGTGTTTTCCATTTGACACACCATTGAACACCTGTAGCTGCTAAAATAATACCAAAGCAAAAAAGATAAAAACAGCTGAAAAATCCAACGTTTCGTAACTTATTGCACAATCATCTCGCACAGAATTACCATAAATAAACTTGCAGAAAAAGAAGAAACAAAAATCCCCAACAATCTAAAAAAATTCAAACAAATTCAAAAAAATTTCCCCCGTCGCGTCATACGATTCCTGTTTATTTCTACATATTGAATAACCCCCCCGCTCGGTCGCACCACCCGTCCAAGCCCACCCTGTATAATAAACATAGAGCTCGAGAGATTAGTTCGTTGATAATTTCCGATTGTAAACGCAGCTCGTTCCAGTTACTTAACTGTCACGATAGTTCAGGCGTTCGGAAGCCTCCAGAGACCTTTGAATTGCCAGCATCACGGTTCGGTTCGGGAACTCCTATAATAACAGGTCCAGAAGTTACGCGAATTTCGGTTGTTCTCCGTGTAAACATACCGAAGAACTTAGAGACTTAACGTGCGAGTCGCGAAAGCTGCTAAACTCGTTACCAGTTCATCATTGTCCTTCCTATTCGTCATCGAGTTTACTGGTAATGCGATTTTCCACGTGTACCACTAGTTACTTTGCGACTGTTAATTCCGTAGTTAGTTGAATTCGCTAATTAACACGAAAGGACTCGCCGTTTGCCTTGCGCCGCTATAATTGGCGATCGGACGAGCAACTGTTTAAAGAAAGCTTCTTTTTCGTTCACTTTTAGAACGGTGTTACAGCGTTGTTGGTTGCTTATTAGGAAATGTAAGGGTAAAAGAGAGAGAGCGAGAAAAAGGGAGAGAGACAAAACGGAAGTAAAACGGAAGGAAACGGAAGAACGGAAGACACTAACACTTTTCGGAAGTCTTTGTCAGAATAATCGAACTCTGGCGCGTAGGAATTATTTGGTTTATTAATAACAATTACTCTTAATCAATATACGGCTCTCCTCGCTACTCTCTTTCCTTGCGGCACTCTTACAATAAAATCCTCGCGCCCCGAACATTCACTCACTTAACCCTTTGACTACGGCAGACTTTGAGAGTACCATACGGTAGGAATTCAGTTAGGACGAAAATATATTTCAATGACCAAAAAACTGAATTTTACTACATTGAAACAATATTATTTATTTCTTTGTATTCTGCACCGAATTGTTACTATACATATTAAAAACTTAACATTAACGTTAAAGCTTAAATTTTCAGGGCGTCCATAGGCGCCCTTCGTGTCAGAGGGCCAAAGTACGTCGGGCGGCTTTGGGCGCCCACAGTGTCACAAACGCAAAATTTCTAAGCGCCTTTAGGCGCCCACAGTAGTCAAAGGGTTAAATACACATCCCTCAATCGTTCTATCTTTTTTCCACATACGTCCCTTTTTCACTCGCACTCAAAATCTTCGCATCCATCCCTTCCAATCGCGCAGTCACGTAGACTTCATTCCCACGGCCCAGTTTCTCAGTCCCAAACATACACTAGACATAACCCAGATACTCTTCGCTAACACTCTTTCGACCACCCAAGATTCGTCCACGGTCACACTTTTCCAAACATACCCGGATCAGTCTCACTCGCAACCATAAATACATTCGCACCACCACTCGAGAGGCCCATCCACTGGCGCCGTCCCGTCCCAGGTACTGGCGACTCTTACGGAAAGAAGGTGTCGAGTATCGAGAAAGCTTTCGTTTGCGTGTTTCATCGCGTTACGAGAAGGTAGAATTTGTTCC
Organism: Ctenoplectra terminalis; assembly: GCA_019453375.1. Classification (NCBI taxonomy): domain Eukaryota; kingdom Metazoa; phylum Arthropoda; class Insecta; order Hymenoptera; family Apidae; genus Ctenoplectra; species Ctenoplectra terminalis. The sequence continues at coordinate 8,270 of SMSQ01018514.1, forward strand.
ATGGATCGAAAGATGCGTGTGATTAATAGAATTTATCGTGCAGGAGAATGTTAATGGAGCGCGAGTACTTTTTATCAAATGATTCTTTTATTAGACGCGATGGTTGTTAAATGCTCGGGAAAAATTTGATTGTTTCGCTGTGTCGTTTTTCGGGACAACGTTGGATAGGATGGAGCAGAGCGGAGTATTAAAGTAACATTGAAATATTGTGTAAAAATTTCACATGTGGATTTTGTTCGGTTAAAATTTTATGGAGCTTTTAAAACGTTTTAAATAAATGATCGCTAAAAACGGGATGGGAAATTATGGCGCTTTATGTATTTCTTTTTTTTTTTTTGTTTTTAATGCACGTTTTATTTATGGTTAATTTTTTAATTGGATTAAATGCTTCGGTAACGAGCGACCGATGAAGATAACTTTGTGCGTAGGCAAATTGGAGGTGAATTGAAACGGAGAACAAACGTTTGATATCTGTATTTGTTAGGTCCGTTAGAATATAAAAATTGTTAGAGTTATTTAAAGATTATTATTAGAGTTGATCACTTAAATGAATAATAGATAACTTTATAAATATTAACTTTGTTGCCTTCTTATTTGACTTCAACGTCTTAACACATTACTTAATTATTCCTGAAGAGATACTTAAAACGATTAATAAAAAAAATCTAAAATGAAGTTCATCGTTCCTGTCTAAAAGTTTTATTTATAGTTTTTATTTATGAAACGTTTTATTTGTAGTTAATTTTTTAATTGGATTAAATGCTTTAGTAACGAGCGACCTATAAAGATAACTTTGTGCGTAGGCAAATTGGAGGTGAACTGAAACAGAGAACAAACGTTTGATATCTGTATTTGTTAGGTTCGTTAGAATATAAAAATTGTTAGAGTNAGCGATAGTCTTTAAATTGCAGCAAGTATGGTTACGAAGCAATTCAGATTCCAAAGCTTGAACTCTTAGAATTAATATCAATTCGCGCAATCTGTTTAATTAAATCTGTAGAATTAATTTATTTGGTTATTTTTGACGAGAGGTTTCAAAGATCTATTAAATATTGTTTAACCCTTTCGCTACGAAGAGCGTATATATACGGCTTTAAAAATGAAGTAATCAACTGATAAAAGTGTGCATAGACGTTTNTAAAAGTTTTATTTATAGTTTTTATTTATGAAACGTTTTATTTGTAGTTAATTTTTTAATTGGATTAAATGCTTTAGTAACGAGCGACCTATAAAGATAACTTTGTGCGTAGGCAAATTGGAGGTGAACTGAAACAGAGAACAAACGTTTGATATCTGTATTTGTTAGGTTCGTTAGAATATAAAAATTGTTAGAGTTATTCGAAGATTATTGTCAGACTTATTCGCTTAAATGAATAATAAATATTATTAAATATTTATCTGCCTTCATATTTTACATCAACGTCTTAACACATTACTTAATTATTCCTGAAAAGATACTTAAAACGGTGTCTGATAAAAACGATTAATAAAAAAAATCTATAAATGAAGTTTCACTCTTTAAAAGTGTTACAGAATAAAAGACTACGAAACATTATTAATTATTATCTATGGCCACATAGATACCTATATTCCCTATATATCTGATATTTATGTAGTTATAGACAATAATATTCATATATTAATAATATTCATATTGCCATTAAATTATAATCGTCGATAGATGCGAGGAATATATTTAACACTGCAACTACCGACGATTAAAATAGATTCATTTGTAAAAATTCTTATAACAAGGGTAATAATTCTTTGTGCATATTTTTTGCAAAAAATTATAGAAAATCCCTAAAAATGCGTCAGTGCAAATTTATAAAATTTCTATGAGAAATTACGAACCAGTCATTGTAACTGGCACGCTAGTTCCAGTGTTAATATTGTATAAATCAATAAGAACTACAAAATATTATTAATTATTATTTATAACTACATAGATATCAATATTCCTTATATACCTGATATCTTTGTAGTCATTTAACCCTCTATGGCTTTGTGCGACTTAAAAGTTACAAACTAATGTATCCATATTTTAAAAGATCTATTTTATCTAGTTATCACTGCACTATTAAATTTAATTACCGTATTACTATAGCGATACCACGGTTCGTTTACAGTAATTATTAGTTAAAAAAACTTTCGAATCAAACTGAAAAACTGTAATTAATCGTAATTTTATTTCTGATAAGCAGAACAAAAATCGAGCTACAGAGGTTTAAATATCTTCTCGAGCGGCAAGTAATACGTTGATACCGGGATGAACTTCAACAACTTTCAGATCAAACTAGATAATTCAAATAATTTCGAACTCATTAATATATTTCTGCTTGTTACGCGCACCCCGTATATTTTCCATCAAATTTTCCAGAAATGCATAAAAATTCCCAGTCCACTCACGACACAACTCTGCACCGATTCCCATGTTATTTCTAAGGAACAATTTTTCCAATAAAAGTCGTTCCCCGATCAGATACGATTCGCCCAGAGTAATTTCTGTACCGTCGAAAGAATTCAATTCCACACGCGTAATTCGTGGCTCAAGCTGGTGCTCGCGATTCGTGGCTGGAGCTCGTCAACGAGCGTTTCCTCAGAGGCGCGCGTTGAGAACGCGAGTGTACGTAGGCGAACAAACGCGAAACGGAAGCCAACGCCTTGTGGTCTCGACAATTTCGTAGCTTCTACACGGACAGTGCAGTTCGATGCACCTGCCACTGCAACCGACTTGCGGTGCCGGATGTTGAATTCGTTGAAGTCCCGAATCGCAATATTACGATTCTCGGTTATCGCGTTGTTATTAGTTCAGCTAGCTGCGTAAGGTTTCCGCATTAACCGGAATTGATCTTAATTTAACCAGCCTCTCTGCAACTAACACACTGGTAAATTAATTAATCATAGATTGGTAAACCTGTTATTGGATCGTTCGAGAGCTGTTCGTTAATGAAAATGGTAGCCATTTCGAAGGGATACGGTGAGTACACCGGGAATTGTTTCGGTATAGACTGCGAATTTTGATACAAAGTTCATATTTTTACGAATATAATTAAACGAATAGAAGCTGGATAGATGATTTTATTCGCTACTTGTCGCAATACGCATTCTATTTTAGGTTTATTTATATATTTTTGCTTACAATTTGCGTAGGTCTGTGTATTATGGATTTAAGCTTCTCATAAATGCATTAAATTCCGCAGTTCAATCGTAAGGTTTTATTAAAAATTAATAATATGAAATTAATAATAAAATTTAAATTGATCTCTTTTATGGGACGCGTGTTATGGAACATTGTTCCTTCTTTTTAATTTTCTGTAATCGAATTCGAATGTAATATTTAAGAGCGCCGTATTTTGACAGTGAAAACAAAATTGTGATTGGGAACAGTTTCGATCGATTTGGATATTAAATATCTTTTTCGGTGAAAGATATTTAAGATCGCTGGTACTTGTATTCAGTGGTACGTGAAAATTTGATGCATAATGTCATTTAACTGATATCATTTCCGGTGGGAGCTGGAGATCTTATTTTTTTGTAATAAACGTAGATATAACTCGATTCGCTAAGTTCCTAAGTAGTATAACCACATCATTCGTCAGCCACGATTGATTTAAAATTTCAACAGTTCATATTTAGCCGAACCCTCAATGGAACTTTCATGTACTAAAAAATTCAATCAACCCGATTCACGTCCATTACTGTCTGCGCATAAACATTTCACAAACCATTAGTTAATAATAATAATAATAATAATAATAAAAAAAAAAGTGAAATTTAAACCAAGAAGAATAAAATTCATTTTCCATGTTACATTCGATCGAAATTAAAACATTTTAAATTTCGATCACCAAGTACTCACAGGATTATAAAGCACCGTGATACACAAAAATAATTAATATCAATTTTCATCGTACCGAGTGACGATAACTTTCCACAAGATGAAATACGTGTTTTTCGAGCAAAATGAGGTTCTGTAACAAAAAGAACACGAAGCTTCTTATTTTCGCCTGCATGTGTTTCATTGATGTCGCTACAATTCATAAAACTTCAGAGAAACAGTTGCATTTCGCCGCGAACAATATCGTATCCAACGGTTCCCTTGGTCCGAGGTATCGATTAGCGATCTCGATTAGCTCTGCAAACCAAGATCGTTCGGTGTACTAAAACGAACGCAAGCCTCCGTCTAAGTTGCTCGTTTAAAGCGTTCTCGTAAAAATAACGATTGCACACGTAGTCCCGGGGTCATTAAAGAACTCATGGGTGCAATACGAGATCGCAGCCAAGCGAAACGTCGCGTTTCGTTTTAACGTGACTGCTGGAGGCGTCTCACGATGCTTGTCCACATCATGACCGGACCTCTGCTGGTTTAAACGCTTTTTCTCGACTCATCTTTCAACCTCTTCTTGTCGTGCCTTCATCTATTTTTTGCTGTTGTTGCTGCTAGTTTCCCGTGTGCTGTTTTATTCATCGCAAAGTCAATACGTTGAACATTTTTATTCGAGTCGCATTTTTATGTTTGTAAGAAGAAGTAGGAAACTTAATAAGTGGACAGCGCGTTTTGTGGGAAACTTGAAGGCACGGAAATACACAGAGTGCACGACGCGGGCAAAAACGTATAAATGAGCTTAAAATGTAATACTCGTTGCGATATTCGGTGTATGTAGTCTATACTCGTAAGAATATGAACTTGGATAAATAAAGGGGGACAGGGGAAAGAGAATTTTTTAAGCGGGAATATTAGAGACGTAGGAATTAATCCTCTATGGCTTTGGGTGACTTAAAAGTTACAAATTAATGTATCTATATTTAAAAAAAATAATTTTCTTTAGTTATCACTGCATTATTAAATTTGATTACTGTATCACTGTAGCGGCACCATGATCCATCTATAGGAATTATTAGTTTAAACATTTTTTAATCAAAGTGAAAAACTGTAATCGATCGTAATTTTTTCTCCGATAAGAAGACAAAATTCGGGCTATAGAGGGTTAAAAATTATTATTTACAAAAATCGTAGCAAATCACGTTCACATATAGCAAAAGAAATTTCCCAAATTTTCTTTGTTGGATAAATTTCAAAGCAGCTCAAAAATACTAAGGAACAATATTGTACAAACCAGTCACTTTGATCACTTTGGTAGTTCTAGTGTTAATAATAAAAATTGTGAAAATTTAGTTCGATTTTATCGTTGTTCTAATTTTTCATATTTTTGTATTAAGAAAATAGAAAATTGAATCAAATAATCTGTTTTTTAATGTTTTTTTTCCTGGATTTTAAATTGAACTTAATTTGTCAGGGTCTAAATTTATACCTATTGACACAGATATACTACTGACACATTCTAAAGGAAATTGTTAATGTGTATGTTCAATATTGATGCGCACACATTTATTTGCAAACTTTTAAATTGTTGCACCCAACTTTCGCCGTTAGTATCCCGATTTCAAGTTTATCTAATAAAGTTCGACGGTAGTCGATCGAAGTACCTTTTACGTAATTAAGAACTCCGCGAGGTTCCTCTCGATCGTAAACGCTGAAAAACTGTCGAAAAATTTCTCATCTTATTTAACGATGTTAATGTTTCTACATACATACCAGTTACGAGAATGTATCTACTTAGAATTAATTTTGTTCCAACCTTTCTCAATTATTTTTATATCCATTTTACATCATTTTAAAAGTTAATACCTAGAAGTTATTAATTCAACAATTATATTAACCAATGCTTATGTCATAAAATTGCACACTGAGAATACGGTACTGGAAAAAATTATAATAATTTCTTTTCATGCTGAATGAATAACATTTTTTAATAATATTTAAGAAATACACTATTGGATCGTTGGATATTTATCAACTAATGAAAAAGAAAAAGAAAAAAAATATTGAAAAAGTTGATCTGTAAATTATTATTACTCCGAAATCGTTATAATTTTTTCCACTGCTGTGTATAAAATTCAATGTTAACGAAGTATTATTAACAAGTATTGAAGCACACTTACGATGCATTCACTTANAATGTTATAAAATTGCACACTGAGAATACAGTACTGGGAAAAATTATAATAATTTCTTTTCATGCTGAATGAATAACATTTATTAATAATATTTAAGAAATACACTATTGGATCGTTGGATATTTATCAACTAATGAAAAAGAAAAAAAAAAATAAATACTGAAAAAGTTGATCTGTAAATTATTATTACTCCGAAATCGTTATAATTTTTTCCACTGCTGTGTATAAAATTCAATGTTAACGAAGTATTATTAACAAGTATTGAAGCACACTTACGATGCATTCACTTAGCACACGAATAAATACATATAAACAGTTTTTCATTCCGCTCAAAAGTTGTGTAGTTGAATAACTCCTCACAACAATCTTACAGAAACCCACGTTCCATTAAAGCAGTATTCTATTGCACAACTAGCTCCGACTTATACACATACACACACGTAGGCATTCATTACCAGCTAAAACTTTGGAATCACTTGTCTAGTTGTACGAACATCGAGTCTCCCGCTAATTTTCTCCGCCCATTTAGAGTTAATGTGCCAGGTATTAGCAGCGATTTACCTTACTGTGATGGATCTTGGTATTAAAACGTTCTTCGAGATAATTTAGAATTGATAATATCTTTCTGAAAATTCTTTCATTTACCCTACTCTGAGCTCCTCTTCTCTGAATATTTTCATTCTTTTGGTAATATTTTACTTGCTTTTGGTAATAATTCTGAATATTTTCTTCGCTTTTCTGAAAATTTACACGTTATCTTTTTTTATCGTTGTTCTTTGAGTTAATAATTTGTAATTTCTCGTATACTTAATATTTTAATATTTTTTATATTAAATGAAAAATGAAATTAAACTCTGAATCATCTGTTGGATTTTAATTAAATTTATATTTTTGGTGTGCATATTTTATAACCTAACCGTTCTTCTAAAAGTTTATACGTTTTTGATATTCTTGCTTTCTTGAAAGATTGTATTAAAATTCTATTTCTTGTATCCCTCTACTTTTTATAAATTTGTACATTATTCTTATACTCGTTTATACAGTAAATAGTATGTTCCTTATATTCCTCCCATTCTAAAAATTAATATTTCCCTAACATCACTCTAATTATATTGTTTTCAAAATTCTTCGATTTATTCTACTCTGTCCTTTTGTGAATATTTTCATGTTTTCGGTATCCTTGATTTTCTATAAATTTCTACATAAATATTATTTCCCATTTTTTTTTTTAATTTCAAAGTTTCTAATATTCTTGATTTTTCGAGAAATTCTACATCTTATTCCCCTCTTTCTTAAAAGAAATTTCTACTAAATAAATACTATGTTCATCATATTCTTCCAATTCCCAAAATTAATATTTCCCTAACATCACTCTAATTATATTGTTTTCAAAATTCTTCGATTTATTCTACTCTGTCATTTTGTGAATATTTTCATGTTTTCGGTATCCTTGATTTTCTATAAATTTCTACATAAATATTATTTCCCATTTTTTTTTTTAATTTCAAAGTTTCTAATATTCTTGATTTTTCGAGAAATTCTACATCTTATTCCCCTCTTTCTTAAAAGAAATTTCTACTAAATAAATACTATGTTCATCATATTCTTCCAATTCCCAAAATTAATATTTTCCTTAACATATTAATATCCACAAAAATTCTCACATTCTTCAGAGTTCCAGTTTCGTACAAATTTCCCACATCATCCCTATTTTTCTAAAAATCGCTACACCGATCCTATCTATTTACGTGTCCAATACTTATTAAAAATTTAAGTACAACACCGTATGGGTCTGCAAACGTTGCTTTCGCGAGTAACAATGCTCATTGTCATAACTAAACGAGGTAAGAATCGGGTAACGTAGATTTTTCACAATTACGTCACCGAGCATTCGCATCTTTTGGCTTTTGCCATCTGCCTACCGGCTAGAAGCCATTGCCAGCTGCAATAAAGTAGCCTTATCTCTACCAACTGTAATCCAAATGGCACTGGAGATTTTGAATTTCATTGGACAAAATGGTGGCAGAAGGGGCCAGAAGTGGTGCGCTTACCTCGGCAATGGTCCAGCTTACATAGTCTATATGAGATGCTTCAGCATAAGGGATCATTTTATAGGTTATAGATTCGTGGCAAGATAAAAGAAAATGATGTTCAGTTTGTTGAGTTATTAATGCACGAAGTAGAGGCACCACGGATGGCGAATAAAATATTGCCGGCCGGATAAGATATTTATTGTATACCTGGCTACGTATGTGCAGAGGGAAATATAAACAAGCTTATTGCATATAAAAGTATGAAAATATGAAAATATGAAAATCTCATACACGTTGCATCGTCTTCCAATAGGGAAATATAATAAAAATATTACTTTTCTTGATTTCTTTTTTTATTTTTTGTAAATCTTTTCTTTCTAAATCTCTAAATCTTTCTTAATCTTCTTATAATTAGTATTGCACATGAAAATATGAAAATCTTCAAACACGTTGCATCGTCTTTCAATGGGCGAATATAATAAAAATGTTACTTTCCTTGATTTTTATTTTTTTATTTTTAAAGAGTATTTGTATCACTAGTGTTTTCCTTTTCAATGTGTTTCTTCTTACGATTAGCATATCTTTTTTTTTTATAGGTTTTTTAATACAATAAATAGATAAGGGACTATAATTACCGTTTTTCTTAATTTATCTGGAAATTTTAATAAGCGTTATATATTTTTTCAAATATTTATTACTATAATTCTTTTTAGTCGCACAGCTCATGCTGAGATTATTTATGGTGGCCTCCCTTTTCGATGCACGAATTCTTCCCTCTCATTATTTTCGTTTCCAACAAATGTTTATTCAAATTTGTTACAGAAAATCACAATTAATTCTTAGAAACGCATCGTTATAAATTTATAGAATTTATATGAGAAATTGCAAACCAGTCATTTTCACCACCTCGGTGGTTCCAGTGTTAAACCTAGAGCGGTTCGCAGTCGAAGGGTTAATAACGTGGCACAGAATTATTGAATAATAATTTTGTAACATTCAGTAACGTACACAAAATATAGGAACGAGCTGTACAATTTAAACCTCCCGTTATAGTTCTTCTCAATTGATTTATTAAACGATCGAATTTCACGATTCGTATCCCGTGATTTGCTAGTAAAGTATAGATAAAGCAGTTAACTAAAACCAGGACAACCTGGATTATCTTTCTCAGAACGTGACCTACCGTTTCTACCACCGATATCGCAGTTTGTGTTTCAAGTTCATCGTACTTCTGGGAAGAAGCTTTTAAACTACACCCACTTGCTTTGTCGTGTAAGCAGAATATAGGGTGCAATCTTATATATTTATACGCGAAATATTTCTTACGTACGTATGTTTTCAACGCAAACGGAAATTTTTTATGTAAAACCTTGTACGTTTTATTTTATTACACGGTTAATTGACTTGTAAATAACAGAGAGGACTGTACGAGTTAACATCAAACCATTGATATTAGTATTTATGAATTTATATTGTATTGTGCGATAGTCTTTAAATTGCAGCAAGTATGGTTACGAAGCAATTCAGATTCCAAAGCTTAAAATCTTAGAATTAATAGTAATTCGCGCAATCTGTTCGTAGAATTAATTTATTTGGCTATTTTTAACGAGAGGTTTCAAAGATCTATTAAATATTGTTTAACCCTTTCGCTACGAAGAGCGTATATATACGGCTTTAAAAATGAAGTAATCAACTGATAAAAGTGTGCATAGACGTTTACTGTACTATAGAATTATTTATATTTTCATTTACGTATGATCTGCTATCATTCATTAAACAATATTTTTAAATTTTGCTACGTATATATTTGTTATATAAAAAAAAAACTGTATCGATTAGTATACCAAGAGCACTTTCAATTTTGAGAGCACCGTAGCGAAAGGGTTAATTAGTAATTACTAAAATCGTTTAGTTTAAATAGTAGAAATATAAAAATAATATTTTTACTATTTTAAAGGTAATTTATTGTGATATTTCCTCAAGTTATGTTTATTAATTAAATACGTAACATAACAGTGCTTTAAATATAATATACTGTTATTAACAGATTGCATATTTTTATGCAACTTAATTTTTTGGGGAAAATTATTTATATAACTTAGAAATTTTATATATTTTTACACATTACGTACATTCTGTATCGCACTGCAATTTTGCATCTTCGAATTGACCCTTTGCACTCCATGCGATTCTTTATCACCGAAGAGAAGAAGTTTTTGAACGGAAAAAATTACTATTGCTTGTGATGGTACTTGTTTTTATTTATTTTACATATATCCTTTTCCCTCTCGTAAGGGAAACATAAATTTTTAATTTTCTAAATCATCATGGTGCGATATCTTTGAAAATCGAGCGTAATCGTGCTGAAAACAGAATGTCTCCGCAGCGGAGCCAAAGCAGCGCTAAGGGTTAAATTCGTAGCCCGGTTGTTAAAAGCGTACAGAATTTGGTCCATTTTCAAACACAGAGTAGCATTTAATTTCGAACGACTCGAATTAAAACTTTCCAGACAACGTACAAATTATTCATACGTTTCAAATAATAATGCGACCGACGTCTACGAATTTTTCTTCATACAATACACAAATTATTAGGTTGTACCAAGAGTTTCTTTCGTTTCATTAATAGGTAATAGGTATATAATATTTTATGTTTTACGATATATTATTATTTTATACAGGATTCATTTTGCGCTATTTTTTCCCTCCGTCTCTCGTTCAACGAATAAGGCTGAATGTTTATTTAAACATTGCTAGACGAAAGCATTGCGCGATGATAACGGAAGGAACTTTCGGGACGACCTAATATATTCTCTTTCCACTTGTCTCAATAATCTCCGCTTCCAAAACAATTATAAGTCGTAAAAGAGTCGAATTATGCGTAAAAAGGTAAAACGTTTCTTCCGGAACGAAAAGGAAGGAGAAAGAAGGTAACGAAAAGAAAAGAAAGAGAAACAAAAACCCAGTTATGTTTTACGATATATTATTATTTTATACGGGATTCATTTTGCGCTTTTTTTCCCTCCGTCTCTCGTTTAACGAATAAGGCTGAATGTTTATTTAACCCTTTCGCGGCGAACAGCGCCTTTTGGCGCTCAGCTATAGATGCTCGCTTCGAGCGGACAGCGCCTTTTGGCGCCGTTCATTGTTATCAACATCTGCCCAATAATGTCCCTTCAGTCGATTGTTCTCGACGCGCTAGCAGTACACGCTTCTTGTCCAGAGATGTTTTATATAATCGAATATAATTATCCGTAAATTCTGCCCCGATCATGGAAGCATTGCGCGAAGATAACGGAAGGAACTTTCGGGACGACCTAATATATTCTCTTTCCACTTGTCTCAATAATCTCCGCCTCCAAAACAATTATAAGTCGCAAAAGAGTCGAATTATGCGTAAAAAGGTGAAACGTTTCTTCCGGAACAAAAAGGAAGGAGAAAGAAGGAAACGAAAAAAAAGAAAGAGAAACAAAAACCCAGTTATGTTTTACGATATATTATTATTTTATACAGGATTCATTTTGCGCTATTTTTTTCCCTCCGTCTCTCGTTCAACGAATAAGGCTGAATGTTTATTTAAACATTGCTAGACGAAAGCATTGCGCGATGATAACGGAAGGAACTTTCGGGACGACCTAATATATTCTCTTTCCACTTGTCTCAATAATCTCCGCTTCCAAAACAATTATAAGTCGCAAAAGAGTCGAATTATGCGTAAAAAGGTAAAACGTTTCTTCCGGAACGAAAAGGAAGGAGAAAGAAGGTAACGAAAAGAAAAGAAAGAGAAACAAAAACCCAGTTATGTTTTACGATATATTATTATTTTATACGGGATTCATTTTGCGCTTTTTTTCCCTCCGTCTCTCGTTTAACGAATAAGGCTGAATGTTTATTTAACCCTTTCGCGGCGAACAGCGCCTTTTGGCGCTCAGCTATAGATGCTCGCTTCGAGCGGACAGCGCCTTTTGGCGCCGTTCATTGTTATCAACATCTGCCCAATAATGTCCCTTCAGTCGATTGTTCTCGACGCGCTAGCAGTACACGCTTCTTGTCCAGAGATGTTTTATATAATCGAATATAATTATCCGTAAATTCTGCCCCGATCATGGAAGCATTGCGCGAAGATAACGGAAGGAACTTTCGGGACGACCTAATATATTCTCTTTCCACTTGTCTCAATAATCTCCGCCTCCAAAACAATTATAAGTCGCAAAAGAGTCGAATTATGCGTAAAAAGGTGAAACGTTTCTTCCGGAACAAAAAGGAAGGAGAAAGAAGGAAACGAAAAAAAAGAAAGAGAAACAAAAACCCAGTTATGTTTTACGATATATTATTATTTTATACAGGATTCATTTTGCGCTATTTTTTTCCCTCCGTCTCTCGTTCAACGAATAAGGCTGAATGTTTATTTAAACATTGCTAGACGAAAGCATTGCGCGATGATAACGGAAGGAACTTTCGGGACGACCTAATATATTCTCTTTCCACTTGTCTCAATAATCTCCGCTTCCAAAACAATTATAAGTCGCAAAAGAGTCGAATTATGCGTAAAAAGGTAAAACGTTTCTTCCGGAACGAAAAGGAAGGAGAAAGAAGGTAACGAAAAGAAAAGAAAGAGAAACAAAAACCCAGTTATGTTTTACGATATATTATTATTTTATACGGGATTCATTTTGCGCTTTTTTTCCCTCCGTCTCTCGTTTAACGAATAAGGCTGAATGTTTATTTAACCCTTTCGCGGCGAACAGCGCCTTTTGGCGCTCAGCTATAGATGCTCGCTTCGAGCGGACAGCGCCTTTTGGCGCCGTTCATTGTTATCAACATCTGCCCAATAATGTCCCTTCAGTCGATTGTTCTCGACGCGCTAGCAGTACACGCTTCTTGTCCAGAGATGTTTTATATAATCGAATATAATTATCCGTAAATTCTGCCCCGATCATGGAAGCATTGCGCGAAGATAACGGAAGGAACTTTCGGGACGACCTAATATATTCTCTTTCCACTTGTCTCAATAATCTCCGCCTCCAAAACAATTATAAGTCGCAAAAGAGTCGAATTATGCGTAAAAAGGTGAAACGTTTCTTCCGGAACAAAAAGGAAGGAGAAAGAAGGAAACGAAAAAAAAGAAAGAGAAACAAAAACCCAGTTATGTTTTACGATATATTATTATTTTATACAGGATTCATTTTGCGCTATTTTTTTCCCTCCGTCTCTCGTTCAACGAATAAGGCTGAATGTTTATTTAAACATTGCTAGACGAAAGCATTGCGCGATGATAACGGAAGGAACTTTCGGGACGACCTAATATATTCTCTTTCCACTTGTCTCAATAATCTCCGCTTCCAAAACAATTATAAGTCGCAAAAGAGTCGAATTATGCGTAAAAAGGTAAAACGTTTCTTCCGGAACGAAAAGGAAGGAGAAAGAAGGTAACGAAAAGAAAAGAAAGAGAAACAAAAACCCAGTTATGTTTTACGATATATTATTATTTTATACGGGATTCATTTTGCGCTTTTTTTCCCTCCGTCTCTCGTTTAACGAATAAGGCTGAATGTTTATTTAACCCTTTCGCGGCGAACAGCGCCTTTTGGCGCTCAGCTATAGATGCTCGCTTCGAGCGGACAGCGCCTTTTGGCGCCGTTCATTGTTATCAACATCTGCCCAATAATGTCCCTTCAGTCGATTGTTCTCGACGCGCTAGCAGTACACGCTTCTTGTCCAGAGATGTTTTATATAATCGAATATAATTATCCGTAAATTCTGCCCCGATCATGGAAGCATTGCGCGAAGATAACGGAAGGAACTTTCGGGACGACCTAATATATTCTCTTTCCACTTGTCTCAATAATCTCCGCCTCCAAAACAATTATAAGTCGCAAAAGAGTCGAATTATGCGTAAAAAGGTGAAACGTTTCTTCCGGAACAAAAAGGAAGGAGAAAGAAGGAAACGAAAAAAAAGAAAGAGAAACAAAAACCCAGTTATGTTTTACGATATATTATTATTTTATACAGGATTCATTTTGCGCTATTTTTTTCCCTCCGTCTCTCGTTCAACGAATAAGGCTGAATGTTTATTTAAACATTGCTAGACGAAAGCATTGCGCGATGATAACGGAAGGAACTTTCGGGACGACCTAATATATTCTCTTTCCACTTGTCTCAATAATCTCCGCTTCCAAAACAATTATAAGTCGCAAAAGAGTCGAATTATGCGTAAAAAGGTAAAACGTTTCTTCCGGAACGAAAAGGAAGGAGAAAGAAGGTAACGAAAAGAAAAGAAAGAGAAACAAAAACCCAGTTATGTTTTACGATATATTATTATTTTATACGGGATTCATTTTGCGCTTTTTTTCCCTCCGTCTCTCGTTTAACGAATAAGGCTGAATGTTTATTTAACCCTTTCGCGGCGAACAGCGCCTTTTGGCGCTCAGCTATAGATGCTCGCTTCGAGCGGACAGCGCCTTTTGGCGCCGTTCATTGTTATCAACATCTGCCCAATAATGTCCCTTCAGTCGATTGTTCTCGACGCGCTAGCAGTACACGCTTCTTGTCCAGAGATGTTTTATATAATCGAATATAATTATCCGTAAATTCTGCCCCGATCATGGAAGCATTGCGCGAAGATAACGGAAGGAACTTTCGGGACGACCTAATATATTCTCTTTCCACTTGTCTCAATAATCTCCGCCTCCAAAACAATTATAAGTCGCAAAAGAGTCGAATTATGCGTAAAAAGGTGAAACGTTTCTTCCGGAACAAAAAGGAAGGAGAAAGAAGGAAACGAAAAAAAAGAAAGAGAAACAAAAACCCAGTTATGTTTTACGATATATTATTATTTTATACAGGATTCATTTTGCGCTATTTTTTTCCCTCCGTCTCTCGTTCAACGAATAAGGCTGAATGTTTATTTAAACATTGCTAGACGAAAGCATTGCGCGATGATAACGGAAGGAACTTTCGGGACGACCTAATATATTCTCTTTCCACTTGTCTCAATAATCTCCGCCTCCAAAACAATTATAAGTCGCAAAAGAGTCGAATTATGCGTAAAAAGGTGGAACGTTTCTTCCGGAACGAAAAGGAAGGAGAAAGAAGGAAAAGAAAAAAAAAAAGAAAGAGAAACAAAAACACAGAAAGGAAAACAATTTCGTGATTGGCGTACAAAAGGCCAGGCTGTTTGCTTTCAAAGTGGTTCGCGTTGGAACGAACAAAAAGTGTACGTCAGTGATGTTCCAGGTGATTGGTTGCACGTCAATTTAAAAACATCCCCCTTGTCGATAATTCATCGATGGAGGCACGAATGGTGCAATAGGAACTATTCTCATACAGAGTGCTGCAAATCTCGATCGAGCAATTAACGAGCCGAAGGTGATACATATGAGTAAGAATGCTCGTTCGTTGTTGTGTTCCCATTTCTACGGATAATGCGATATCGACCAAATATCGAGTCGGCGGAAACGAGACACGACCATTATCGAGTACCAGCTATTCTTTCCGTGTGCCCGTAAGATTCGACGATTCATAACGTTCCTCGTCGTGTTACTGTTTCGCGACTCTTTGGCTGGTGGGGCTGGGAAATTTTGAAAAACGTCGAGTGTTATCGATAACGGTCGATCGAATCGGTACGAGGTAAAGTGATGTAGCACTCTGGTGCACCGGATAGAGAATAAATATAGAATTTCAGGTGAAAGTTTAAGTTGTGCATTTTCGTCAGTTTCAAATGTTTTTTATTAAAGAGAAAGAAAAAAAAATAGCAAGTCATCCAATCGGATAAAAAATAATGCAGATATCTACGATTCTTTTTTCTTTCCAAAGCAATATTTTAAGTTTTCACAATAGTATCGGGAGAGTTAAATAAATTTCGGAACGTACGCTCTTTGTATGGGAAGAGTTAAAATTTTCAGGATTTATTAAACCTCTGCAATCGCGATGTTTTTTAAGTTTCAAAGGATTACTGTGAAAAACTTAGTGTTCTTTTGGAGATAGAAACAGAAAATTACAAATGTTTACCATTTTTTATTTACTTGGTTAATTTACTTTATTTTAAAATGGAAGAAGCGTTTGAATTGACGAAGATACAGAATTTAATCGAAAACTTAATCTCTGAAGAAAATTATGCGTGTCGACGTAGCGGCGCCAGTCGAGTGCGAAGGGTTGAACTGTCCAAACTGAAAATTGTCTTGAAAAAACTTGGAAATATTAATACTAAAATCGTATGTACGAAACGCGTGATTATCCTGTTGTTAACACACTGCGTACGGGTCACGAGATATCTCGTATATAGCAAACCGAACTTTGCGACCGGGTTACGAGATATCTCGTTTCAATGTTTCTTCATACGCGCGTGTCGACGACTCACATAATTATACACAAAGCTTACACACTAAATAGGTGTACAAGAAATATGTGGTAATACTTAACAATGCTTTATAAATAAAAAATAAAAAATAAAAAATAAAAAAGCGCATATTTGCGTTGTACGAAGTTCTTTTGGAGCGTTGAGAAGTGTGCGAGCCGTGGAAGCGCGTTGAGCGAGCAGAGCGCCCTACACAATGTGTTAATAAGTAAATGTTTTTAGTACGAAACTCCGTTTTAGAGAAAATTGAATATAAAATCTGTACGAAAAATTACGAACCATTCGTTGGACGAATGATCGTTTCGGTAGTTTCGCTATTAACCGTTTGCGGACGAGCGCTCTTTCGACTTTGATTCGTGGCAGGTGGATGATAATTTTTATATAGAATGAGATTATAAATTGAATATCTAAATAGTTAGACAGAAAATAAAATAGAAAACAGACAAACGGACGACCAAACTTCCCATTGGCGTCTCCTATTCGTTTGTCGCTGTGGAGGCGACAATTCGACTTAGGAATCAAATTATTTATTCGTCCGCAAAGGGTTAACCATTTGAGTCCCAAGCAGCGCGATCGCGCTCTTCAGACTTTGCGTCGAAAAATCCCAGTACATTTCGAGCGCTGTGGAACAACTGACGGTGCAGTCACCGATTGTCGAAGTAGCGCGCTCAGATTTACTGACGCACGTGCATCGCATAGCTCCTTTTTCTAATGTAAATAATAGAAACAAAACATTTTGTATTTCATTGTTATCTTGTCAATAATTTTTATCGAACGAAACTTGAAATATTTATAAACTTACAGCACGCGTATATAATAATACAGATGTATTTCATAAAATAACGAATTACAAATTAAAAATATTTTTTGTATTACGAATAATTTAACACTAGATTTACGGAACCCGTCAATTTGACGCAGTTCAAACATCATGCGTGAGAAAAATATAAACTCAAAATGAAATTTATATAGAAAAATGGACTAAATAAATTTCTGCTTATAGAAATTTATTAATTTGAAGTAAACCGAACCAACGATATTACAAAAAATTTTTATTTCAATGTACCCATCAAAATGATCCAATCAATGCCCGTAAACCTAGTGTTAAACGGAGAGTAACACTTATAATTTTTTTTCTTCGCAATGGATTAACACATTGACAGCCGACGATCTAAGAGACATTTAAAGCCTGAGCGCCGGCAACGTATCGACCACTTAAATTCCAAACGCCGGCCTTATTCGCTTGTTTCTGATCACTGAATAGCCCAAAATATTTAAAACATTATATATTTTCGTAAAATAGAACATTTTATTTGCATATCCGTCATATACAATTTAACGGTAATTAAAAACAGAAACAAAATCGCTATTTTTAATTTATAATTATAGAAAAAAATACAGTTTCTCATTTCATGGTGGATTATTACATACATATAAAGTAAACGGACAACAAAAGTTTTAATATTTAAGGCAAGTGTGGTATTTCTTGAAACATTGTCCAAGATGTAAAGGTACTAAGCATTCAGCACACATAAAGCTACTCTCGCTTCTTTTTTTACCAGCAGAAATCCGCGTTTTCGCGGGGCCGGCGCTCAAGTGACAGACTCACAAACCCGCGTTTTCGCGGGGCCGGCTGTCAATGTGTTAACACATTGCTGACCGGTCACGAGTTAACTCGTGTTTTCGTGGCCAAGCGTTGATAAACTCGTGATAAGCTTTTTTCCGCATCTTTATTGTTTTCACGGCGCACTGTTGGAAATCTTGTACTGTAATTATTTGGTCTGCATATCTCGAGTTGTGCCTCGCTTATAAGACCGGCCAAGTTTCGTTGTTAGTTGTAAAAAAAATTTCAACGATGACCGAACGCACTAATGAAGAACCTTTTACTGAAACAATAGCCGGGCACATGAGGTAAATTATCAGAAAAGTTGCCGGTCAGCAATGTGTTGAGACAAGCGCTATCGCGCCGCCTGGGTCTTTTCGTACTCGTTTTAGAGAAAGCGCGGTTGCGCTGTTCGCGATTTTTCGACAGTGTTTTTTCAATACTCCTTGAAACTCAAACGGTTAAAACTGTTACCCTTTGTTCAACACTTATCAAAGAATCACCCGATGCTCGTGAAACGATGCAATCATAAGGTAGAAGCAACGCTGCGCTCGAGACGAGGTATAAATCCACCGGTTCGTTACGTTTACGTTTATAATGCTATTGGTTAGCCGTTGGTAGTCGGCTGGTATTCGTCCGTAATGCATTTTGCTTGCACAATCTCGGCCAGGCGGAATAGCGTGCAAGCCAAGGTGGTACCTATAAACTAGCCGAGCGGGCCTATAGTCGGCGAGGCTGCTAAGGCGTCTGCGTTATAATATATTACGAGGGCTGCCGGCATCGTCGAAGGAAGGGCCCGAGGGTAGTAAGAGGCGGGTTTCGTCGCCTGAAGGGGGACGCGGTGTGCCACACGCCGTTACAGATAACATCTCATTGTCACAGAACGCCGCGTGAATATATCACACGCTGGCACCATCGGCTGTATCCTTGCCGGGCCGATTTTACGTGCCTCCGCTAACTACTTCTCGAGCCACCGCGAACAGGAAGCCGATAAACGGACACGAAGGAAAGGTTGCTGAGAGTCGATGTTAATGTCGTTGCTCTTGTTGATTGCGAAAATATATACGAATCTAGGAAAGTTGGAATAATGGATTGGTATTCGGGTGAATCGTGGGGATTCTTTTTTGTAAATATAAATGAGTTTAGGGGTTGATTAATAGGTGGAGGTTGTTATTGGTGTATATTGATAGAACTGTGTGATTGGGGTGTAGCTATTCTAAATATTAGAATAAATAATAATATTTATTTTAAAAAATATTTGAATCAGAATTGATGATAAATATTGGAATTAGAATGAATTATAAATATTGGAATTAGAATAGATCGTAAATATTGGAATTAGAATGGATTATAAATATTAGAATTAGAATGGATTATAAATATTGGAATTAGAATAGATTATAAATATTGGAATTAGAATAGATTATAAATATTAAAATTAGAATGGATTATAAATATTACAATTAGAATAGATTATAAATATTAAAATTAGAATTATAAATATTAGAATTAGAATAGATTATAAATATTACAATTAGATTGGATTATAAATATTAAAATTAGAATAGATTATAAATATTTGAATTAGAATAGATTATAAATATTTGAATTAGAATAGATTATAAATATTGGAATTAGAATAGATTATAAATATTAAAATTAGAATTATAAATATTAGAATTAGAATAGATTATAAATATTACAATTAGATTGGATTATAAATATTACAATTAGATTGGATTATAAATATTAGAATTAGAATAGATTATAAATATTAAAATTAGAATTATAAATATTAGAATTAGAATAGATTATAAATATTAGAATTAGAACGGATTATAAATATTAGAATTAGAATAGATTTAAAAGTCTTAAAATATTAGACCTACGAAATACACGATATTTCTTCCATCGTGTCCATAAAAACTTTCTTCAATCGTATAATAATCATATCTGCGCGCTTTTGTAAAATAGTGTAACAAAAAATTCATTCCACATATTCTAGAACATCTATAGAAACAGATACGTCCAAAAAATCTGGGTCTGATATAGTTTAAAACAAGAAACTCATGCAAACAAAAAAACCTGATTGACTTACATACACCAAAACACAAATACGCGGAATAATAAATAAACTTCATTTCGGGTCGTATAAACGGGACACGAGGATCAGAAAAAAGGGCTAAGAAGTTGAAGAAAAAGAAAAAAACGAGGAAACAAAGCTTGACGATAAGCAGTCCTCCAACAAAAGTCAGATCTCTGCGCCCACGGTTGTATCCGGTAACCTTTCCCACTGCCGACTTCCAACGTAAACTTACATAAATCCCCGAGAGAATCATCCGACAGAAAAATACTGTCGCTAATAACAAGTACACACCTACTGATGCGACAATTAGAAAATCACAGAACCCTTTCGTAATGATCCGACACGGTACGCCGCTTATTAATTTGATTACACGGCATTGAGTACAGGACGAAAAGAGGCTAAGCCGTTACAGATAACACGTTACTGTCAAAGTGGAGTGCATAAATAAATTACACGGCAACGCGTCATCGGCACCTCGCTGGAGGCCGAAGGTGCAGAAGCAGTCGTGGCGAGCAACGTGTATCGCCGTGGGGCTTGTAAATGAGGGAATAACAATCGTGGATGGGGAGATAAAAGGGGAGCGAGGGAAGTACCGCGGCGTTCTACATGGTCGAGGGCAAATTCTCCCCAATTACGGTGTTCTCCGCGAACTGTACAACCTGCTTCCTTGTATAATAATGTAACGGTTGCCCTAAGGGCCTAAGAAGCCTCCTACTAGTGGCAACACTTTATCCCTTCTCCCCCAGGATCATTTCGATGTCGGCCGTGCACGATTTAGTTTTATTCGCCAAATTGATCGCAAGATGTGGAACTAACGAGTGCTTCGAACAGCATTTTTTTTTTTTTCTCTCTCGTTTGATTGGCGGAATCAAATGGTGTGTACACGTGTGCGCTGTTGACAAGCGTTTGAAATTACTGAAAACAGGTTCCTTTCTTTTTTTTTATATCGATATTTATTAGAAAAGAGTAAATTGGTGCGGTATCAGCGACGGAAGCAAAATTAACAAAATCGTCGAAAGGGAGATTTTTTTGTTCCAGTATTAATATTTATTGGAAAAGTTAAACTGTTGTGGTAAGAGAGGTGAAATTGGAGATATTATCGATAATTTGTAATCACGTTTTTATATCGCGCTGTTTTTAAACCGAGGATACAACGAATGAGGAATTTTTTTGTTGGGCCTAGAAAATGATTCCATCTTAGGAGGATATGTTGCCGTGTATGTTTTGCGGTTGCGTAGACACCTGTGTAGATCTATCTTTCCAATTTGCTTCGAAGAAAAAGTCAAGAAGACGGTGATTTGACACGCGACTCGGCATGAATAAAACAGAGGCGACAAGGAAACAAAGTATCATCGATTTGACATAAACATATCTGGAAACTTGCCAATCGAAGCACTGCATTTTGCCGTCTAAAGTGGGTGAAGGCGAACTTGTCAGTCGAGAAGAAAAAGAGAAGAGAAACGGTTAACGGTAGCCATTTATTCTTTAATTTTCTAAAATTTTAAAATCGCAGTAAATATATCCAAATTATTGCTTTCTGGAGAAATAAGTAGTTTAAGTATCTTCGTAGATAAAATTGAAGATTAAAGAAGCGACTATGGCTTTCGTTATGAATTGTCGAAAAATTGCACAGTTCTTTCTAAATTGGATTTTATAATAATTTTTTAATCAATCTGTTCCTATTATTAATAAATTAATGAATTAAAAAATTATTATAAAATAGTAATTATAAACAATACGTGATAAATTAAAGTGAAAAAATAGCTCGATCAAAACAGAGAGCTACAAGAAAATACAAAGTGTCCCAAAAAAATGTATACACAGTTCGAATGATTATAACTTCACTTTTTATTCACATATAATTAATACTTAAACCGCAAAAAAATCTACATAAGATGTATGCTTCCAATAGCATTTTAAAATAAATTTTCTTTCTTCAAAAGTTAATCTCGGTCCACTCGTTATTTCCAATTAATTACACTCTGAACGGAAAGAAAAATCAGAAAGTTATGACTCGTTAAACAGTGTATACATCTTTTTGGGACACTCTACTTAACCCTCTATGGCTCCGTGTGACTTAAAAGTTACAAACTAATATATCTATATTTTAAAAAATTTGTTTAAAAATTTTATATAGTTATCACTGTTCTATTAAAGATTACTATATTACTGCAGTGATACCATCAGTTAAAAAATTTTGAAATCAAAGTGAAAAACTATAAGCAATCCTAATATTTTCTCCGATAAGCAGACAAAATTCGGGCTATAGAGGTTTAACGAAACTGAGATGAAAAACGAGACAAACTCGACTCGATACATTGATCATTGCAAGTCCGCATAATCTGGGAACAAATCAATTCAAAATTCAAACCAATCGCTTCTCTCCGCAAGGAATTCGTACTCGAACCTTTTCCACTCGAAGATCACAGGAGAAAAACACGAGAATGTCACATTTTTCACAACTTTTAAATTCAAAACGCTCTCGACCAAACCAAAGCATTTATCTTCCCGCTCGACAGGTTGTTCCTCTTTTCAAGCGTCCCGTGTTAAAAGTACTCCCTTTTAACTACCAAATGACACGAGGATCGGAGAATCGACTAAAATGGACCCACCATTGTTTACACTGTGGTCTTCATCTGCCGTATGAAACGGCACAAAAATAACACCGCTCGTAGACAACATCGCGCTAATTATTCATACAGCAGACAAGCGTTGAATTTTTAAGACTCGATCAGCCGGGACGTAACCATAGCCACAGCCCTCGGCTGTGTGCGTTCGTAGCTTAAAGATCGATTTTTCACGGCGATATTTCACGAGAAAGTGGCTGTCTTCCTGTCGCAACGATGTATCGCGATTTTCGTCGCGAACAGAATCCCTCCGGGCTGTAATTACACACTCCCTTTGTAATTATAGCCAGGCGTAATTGAAAATGATCCCTCATAGCAACGAGACTTTGATCTCCGTTTCTCGCAGACGATTTCTCCGTCTCTATAAATTTCAGTTTACCAGATTTTAATTCATCCAAACACGTACCGTGCTTATACGCTGGTGGCCGACTATAATGCCCGTTCCTATTTCGCGTGCTCACAATGCGAGTTAACCCTCCGGAACGGGTATACGCACGTACGTACATACGTAAACCGCTGTTTACGCACGAATCGCGGTTAACAGAATCCTCCACGACCGTATTTCTGGGGTTGTTTCGTACACACGCGCGGAATCAATAGAAAAATCGTGAGCGTATGGAGGATTAATAGGATTTCGTGAATGTTTTTTCTTTCTTTTTCTTTTTTTTTTTTCTTTTTTTTCGAGTTCGTTTCTAGGAATAGAATTCTTGAGCGAGGAGTAAAATTTGTGGGAAAGTTTGTATACGTACGGTTGTTCTTAACGTGAATCAAGAGAAATAGGATTGGCTGGTTTATGAAATTATTAATTGCTGTAGTTGAATCGTAGCTGTGTAATTGAAGAATGTTGAGTATAATTGGATAAGATTTTTGTAGTTTTATGAAACTTATTTGTAACGTTTGCAAAATTGAGTTTAGGATCTATTGGTTACGAAAGAATCTGGAGATATTAATATTATAAGTATTCGGCGAATTTTGTGTACAATTGTAGTTAAATCGAAATCCGTGTTTTAATGTTTAAGAGCTTATTTTATAGTAATAGCACTTTTTAAATGAAACCGAACATATAGGAAAAAGAAGTGATAGTTTAATTCATATAAATTCTATAAATTCACAATGGTACATTTTTAGCAACCTTTTTAATTTTCTTTAACCAAAATATTTCTAACATTTTGGTCTTAGCAATCTTCTTATTATAATTTTCTCTAACCAATGTTTTTAACATTTTAGTCTTAGCAACATTCTGAATTTTCTCTAACCAATATTTTTAACATTTTGGTCTTAGCAACCTTTTCAATTTTCTCTAACCAATATTTTAAACATTTTGTTCTTAACAACCTTTTCAATTTTCTCTAACCAATATTTTTAACATTTTGATCTTAGCAACCTTTTTAATTTTCTTTAACTAATATTTTTAACATTTTGGTCTCAGCAACCTTTTCAATTTTCTCAAATCAATATTTGTAACATTTCGGTCTAATATTTTTTAAACCATTTTTATTTACCGATCCCAACGTATATAAATCCTTAAAGTCCAGGATCCTTTTTTTATAAACATCGCGTACACGTTTTTTCCAAATTTCGTACACACCTTGCGCAGCTAAAGGATTCAGATATACATATTTTAAACATATTATGTCCACAGTAGGTACAAGGTGTTCAACTCTTGTTTATCCCGGGTCAACAGAATTAATAATAATCAAATCATGGTTTTGGTCATTTATTTAAATGAACATTTTCGTTGTTTATCATTGCTTTCGATCGGCGATGCCCGTACGATATGATATCAAACGTAACTCAAACAGCACTCGCAAAGATAAACACTGTGCATTTCCCAGGCAAGATAAACGAGTTTTCAATCGCGTTACGGAAATCGAAAGCTCCCAGCGAATCGGTTAAAAATAAGCCGTCGAAAATGCGCGCCTAATGCTCGCAGCCACGATCAACTGCGATCATCATAAGCGATTTATAATTCGTAAACTCTTCAGAGTGTAGATTTTATTATCCAGGTGAAGAAATACTCTTATATCCTGTCTGTACGTAGCTATTAGATTGTCCCAAAAGTTTCTTTCGTTTTATTAAATAAGTAATAGGTACATAATATTTTATGTTTTCCAATATATTTTTATTTTATATAAGATTTTATATAGATCCATTTTGCACTATTTTTTTCCTCCATCTCTCGTTTATCGAATAAGGCTGAACGTTCGTTTAAACATTGCTAAACGAAACCACTGCGTGAGGATAACGAAAGAAACTTTCGAGACAACCTAATATTATACGAATACGATTTCCCATGATACGTAATGTTAACACAGTGCGTACGGCGCTCTGTGTTTTTTTTTTGGCGCTCTAGAAACACTTTACACGATGCATATTTTCACTTTTTTTAATTCGCATTTGGTAGCAGATAGTCGCATAAAGTATTCTTAAATATTACTATATATTTTTTATACATCTTTTACATTTTTTGCATTTTAAAAAATTTTAATTATTTATTTTACAAGTTTGAATAATCCTTTAGCGCGTGATACCGAGCGAAGCATTCCCCTTGTTATTATCATTAAAAAACTGAAAATATAAATGTAGTGTCGTAGTTTTAAGGAATTTTGGTTTATGGAGGGCGGTAGAGGACGTAAGGGACGGGGACCGGACCCAACGGACGGACGATGGGTCGATGCGTGGGCAGAGTTGAAGAGAGCGTGGAAGAGTATTGAATAGAGTTGAACAGAGCGTAGAGAGAGAGTTGNGGAAGAATCTGTTATTTACCAGTCCGCGTTGTTTTCTTATGCTTTCAGGTCGAAAACCAAACTCTTCGCTTGCGTAAACGTTGTTTTCACTCCAGTCACAGCAATTTGGGTCACTTTTTCGTACGAATTTTTCTCCTTTTTTTTTTTCACTCTCACAACACGTTCGCCAATAAATTTTATAACACTCACTTTACTTAACACGTTGCTTACCATTTGAAGAGGTTCTCCATTTTTTTTCCCATTCGTAACAAATGACATTTCACCTTTACACTCCGTTTTATAAGATTTTATTCTTCGGTACTCTCAGAAAAATATTACGTGCTTCATTTAAAAGCTTCGCGTCCAGCGTTCGCATAGCCGAAGATTTAAAAAAAAATCTGTTTACATATCTTTTTATATATCTTTTAAGAAACAGTTAAGTGTAACTCGCGCGGTTGGCAATGGTTAGCAAAATTCTATTTAACGTTAGAACTATCCGCGATTTATACTTTTAGAATTTAAACAAAATTCATACCACCAAAACGATCGCAATGACTAATTCATAATTTCTTATTCAAATTTTATAAATTTACCGCGATGCGGTTTCAGGAAATTTTTGCGATTTTCTATTAAAAATATTTGCACCGCGATTCATTTTCGATTGATTAAAAATGTTTGCGATCTTGCGAGAGAAAAATTATATCTTATATTTTATTCTCCTTTTAATATAATTTTGACCGGTTAAATAATAATTTCTTATTGAAATTTTATAAATTTACCGCGATACGTTTTCAGGAAATATTTGCGATTTTTTATTAAAAATATTTGTACAGCGATTCATTTTTGATTGATTAAAAATGTTTGCGATCTTGCGAGAGAAAAATTATATCATATATTTTATTCTCCTTTTAATATAATTTTGACCGGTTAAATAATAATTTCTTATTGAAATTTTATAAATTTACCGCAATGTATTTTTAGGGAGTTTTTGCGATTTTCTATTAAAAACATTTGTATAGCGATTTAATTTCGATCGATTAAAAATGTTCGCGATCTTGTGAGAGAAAAATTATATCTTATATTTTATTCTCCTTTTAATATAATTCTAACAAATTAAATTTATTTTAGATAATCTTCATTTCTTTGTGACATCCCCAGAACCACCAAAGCGATCGCAATGACTAATTCATAATTTCTTACTCAAATTTTATAAAACCGCGATGCGTTTTCAGGAAATTTTTGCGATTTTCTATTAAAAATATTTGTACAGCGATTCATTTTCGATCGATTAAAAATGTTCGCGATCTTGTGAGAGAAAAATTATATCCTTATTTATACCAAAGAAATCAAAGTGAACGGTTCATAANTTGAACAGAGCGTCGAACGAGTGTGTTGCGTAGTTAGAGAATTGATGTGAGACGGATTGTATATTTATGCGCGTCATAGTCACTCACCTAAACTTTATTCCTAATAATTAAACGTTTACAAACTATATATTAAAATAAAAACTCTATATAAATGATTTTTAAAAAGCTGTTTCCTTACAAATTAAAACGCCAACTTTGAAATAATAAAATGCTGTGCAACAATAAAACTGATTTTTACGCACTCAAAATGTTGAAATTCATTTTATTTTGCTAACCATTTGTTAAGGGAATACGCAAGACTTCGTTACCCTGATAACGTAATAAGAAAGTCTATTTTTAGTTCCTTAAATCGTCGATTGAATCGAAGAAACCTGAAAACGAGATGTCTCGTCTCCCGACCACAACGTTCGGATTGCTAAAAACGAGATATCTCGTCTCCCGTGCGCAATGAGTTAATATACAACGAACGAGCTTATATCTCGTTCGCTATTTTTACTTTCGCGATCTAGACTGCGGACTGTTCAGAAATTGATTAACATTAGCATCGAGGAGAAGAGAACCCGAACATGTCGTATGACTGTTTTATACGTATCATAATTGCTGCGATTAGGTAACCTTGTTTCGTAAATTATTATGGAGCAGTTGTTGCGGCATACAAATTAGTAACGGCTGAAATATTCACCCTTTGCACTCGAAAATGCGACTCTCGCTCGCCCGTTGAATTGAGGCAGCAACTCGAATAGCGACAACGGATGGGACCGTTTTATCTCAGCATTTCGCGTATTTCTTAATGGTACAAGACTTAACATTGAGTCTTAACACTTTACTAATCGGGAGGCTATTAACTCTTTGCACTCGAGAGGTGAATCTCGCTCGCGACTTGGATCAATGCAGCGACTCGGATCGAGTATAATATAATTATTTTATTTCAACTTTTCGTGTATTTTTATATTATACAAGACGTAATATCGAATCTTAAATTTGGTAATTTTCCTGCGATATTTTAGATAGACACTCGTCGAAATGCATTCCCTGTTCCTCGAGACAAGTGTCTGAAAAGTGTGTCTTTCGAGTGCAAAGGGTTAATCGGCTTTTTGCAATGCTCATCGACCGGGAGTCTATTACTTGTGTGTTAAAAATAATTTATCCAAATAAATATTATTTATTATAATAATAAATATTATTATTTTAAATAGTATTAAAGTATCATAATAAATCAAATATTATTCATTATAATAATAAATATTGTTATTTTAAATAATATTAAAGTCTCATAATAAATCAAATATTATTCATTATAATAATAAATATTGTTATTTTAAATATTATTAAAGTCTCATGATAAATCAAATATTATTCATTATAATAATAAATATTGTTATTTTAAATAATATTAAAGTATTATAGTAAATCAAATATTATTCATTATAATAGTAAATATTATTATTCTAAATAATATTAAAGTATTATAATAAATAAAATATTATTAGTGAAATAATTATTAGGAACAAATATGAACGAGAGGTTGATTAAATATAAATCGTTTAAATTTCATGAGTTAGCCACAAGTTTAAAGCGTTACTAAACTAATAATTTTGCAATTCTAGTATAGAGAGGACAGCGAGAGAAAGAGAATTCTAGTAGACACGGTAGAACAAAACATTTCGCGGAACGTATGTTAAAAAAATATATAAAAAATAAATGCTTGTGAACAGTGTCGTGAATGTAAATCTAACCCATATAAATGTAAAAGAGCTGAAAAGATTACTTCATAGGAAAACGGCATAACATAGAATGGAATAAAAAAAAAAAATTCTAACCGTATTTGAAAACCGCGTATTTACATATAACGACAATATGCAGAAAAAAAAAAAAATAATAACAATACTGGAAACGGGATAAAAATTATCTGTTAAAAACACTTGCGTAATTGTCTATGAAGATAATAATGGTGCCCTATAAAAATGATTTGTAACTATTCTTTTGCGGAAATTTTATTCGAAGTTATATTAATGTTCGATGAAATAGTTGGGCTCGCCAGCAGTTTGAACTAAATTGAAATGAATTTGATATCCAGTAATAAAATATCACTTTAATCGTTTAATCTTAAAATATCGTTCCTTAGAGTTCAGGAAAATTCTGACTTTAGCTCGACTATAACTCATCCTTGACTATGATGAATGTCACTTTATCGTATTTCATAAAATTTTCTCTATTTTTATTTTAAATTAACAAAAAATTTTAATTCTTAACTTTATCACTTAGATAATTAAACCTTTAAGCTCCACCTTCGTAATATTACGTTCGAAGAAAATATGACACTCGCTTTTGTTACACACACATTATTATATTTCGATATGGTGTTGATTACCATAGTTATAAAAGTACANGCGTTGTACGAAGTTCTTTTGGAGCGTTGAGAAGTGTGCGAGCCGTGGAAGCGCGTTGAGCGAGCAGAGCGCCCTACACAATGTGTTAATAAGTAAATGTTTTTAGTACGAAACTCCGTTTTAGAGAAAATTGAATATAAAATCTGTACGAAAAATTACGAACCATTCGTTGGACGAATGATCGTTTCGGTAGTTTCGCTATTAACCGTTTGCGGACGAGCGCTCTTTCGACTTTGATTCGTGGCAGGTGGATGATAATTTTTATATAGAATGAGATTATAAATTGAATATCTAAATAGTTAGACAGAAAATAAAATAGAAAACAGACAAACGGACGNGAATCGCTGTACAAATATTTTTAATAAAAAAATCCCCAAAACTCCCTAAAAATGCATCGCGGTAAATTTATAAAATTTCAATAAAATATTATTATTTAACCGGTCAAAATTATATTAAAAGGAGAATAAAATAAAAGATATAATTTTTCTCTCACAAGATCGCAAACATTTTTAATCAATCGAAAATAAATGGCTATACAAATATTTTTAATAGAAAATCCCCAAAACTCCCTAAAAATGCATCGCGGTAAATTTATAAAATTTCNTGTTAAAAACACTTGCGTAATTGTCTATGAAGATAATAATGGTGCCCTATAAAAATGATTTGTAACTATTCTTTTGCGGGAATTTTATTCGAAGTTATATTAATGTTCGATGAAATAGTTGGGCTCGCCAGCAGTTTGAACTAAATTGAAATGAATTTGATATCCAGTAATAAAATATCACTTTAATCGTTTAATCTTAAAATATCGTTCCTTAGAGTTCAGGAAAATTCTGACTTTAGCTCGACTATAACTCATCCTTGACTATGATGAATGTCACTTTATCGTATTTCATAAAATTTTCTCTATTTTTATTTTAAATTAACAAAAAATTTTAATTCTTAACTTTATCACTTAGATAATTAAACCTTTAAGCTCCACCTTCGTAATATTACGTTCGAAGAAAATATGACACTCGCTTTTGTTACACACACATTATTATATTTCGATATGGTGTTGATTACCATAGTTATAAAAGTACAGGCCTTTTTTTTCAATAGTTTTTGATACAAAAATTATAGTTTATACTATAGTTTAAAGAACTTTATACTACAATTTATAGAAAAACTATACAAATAGTTTTTGATACAACTTCATAAACATTTATACAATGAGGTAATGAAATAAAAGAAACTGTTTTATCCAGACATATTTTCTTAAAATTTAGTGATCTTTTAAGGGGTTAACGCTGAAACTATCGACGATTAAAATATATTTATTTGTACCGAACAAATGAAAAAATAAAATGTAAATGAAATCAAGGAGAGCGGTCCTTTAGAAATATTTTTAATAGAATGTCGCAAGAACTCCTTAAAAATGCATCGCGGTAAATTTATAAAATTTCAGTAATAAATTATGAATTACTCATTGTGATTGCTTTGGTGGTTCTAGCGATGGCACAAAGAAATATAAAATATAAAATAATTTAAAATAAATTTAACTGATCAGAATTATATTAAAATGAGAATAAAATATAAGATATAATTTTTCTCTCGCAAGATCGCAAACATTTTTAATCGATCGAAAATGAATCGCTGTACAAATATTTTTAATAAAAAAATCCCCAAAACTCCCTAAAAATGCATCGCGGTAAATTTATAAAATTTCAATAAAATATTATTATTTAACCGGTCAAAATTATATTAAAAGGAGAATAAAATAAAAGATATAATTTTTCTCTCACAAGATCGCAAACATTTTTAATCAATCGAAAATAAATGGCTATACAAATATTTTTAATAGAAAATCCCCAAAACTCCCTAAAAATGCATCGCGGTAAATTTATAAAATTTCAATAAAATATTATTATTTAACCGGTCAAAATTATATTAAAAGGAGAATAAAATATAAGATATAATTTTTCTCTCACAAGATCGCAAACATTTTTAATCGATCGAAAATAAATCGCTGTACAAATATTTTTAATAGAAAATCTCCAAAACTCCCTAAAAATGCATCGCGGTAAATTTATAAAATTTCAATAAAATATTATTATTTAACCGGTCAAAATTATATTAAAAGGAGAATAAAATATAAGATATAATTTTTCTCTCACAAGATCGCAAACATTTTTAATCAATCGAAAATAAATCGCAATGCGAACATGATCGAGGGCTGAAAAAGTCATAACTCGTCGATTGGAAAGATCTTGATTCGTTGGTTGGAAAAGCACACTGTTACCGTTGCTACGTTTTCCGGACTGGTCCGCCGGTCCTCTGTTCGCCAATATAAATCAGTTCCACGGTGGTAAATGTTTGTTCACGGTAACCGTCACCGTATGAAAATTAAAACGGTATATCATACCGAATCTGGTCAAACGCGCGTGTTACAAAAAAAAAAAAAAAAAAAAGAGGGGAAAGAAAAAAGGGAAGAATCTGTTATTTACCAGTCCGCGTTGTTTTCTTATGCTTTCAGGTCGAAAACCAAACTCTTCGCTTGCGTAAACGTTGTTTTCACTCCAGTCACAGCAATTTGGGTCACTTTTTCGTACGAATTTTTCTCCTTTTTTTTTTTCACTCTCACAACACGTTCGCCAATAAATTTTATAACACTCACTTTACTTAACACGTTGCTTACCATTTGAAGAGGTTCTCCATTTTTTTTCCCATTCGTAACAAATGACATTTCACCTTTACACTCCGTTTTATAAAATTTTATTCTTCGGTACTCTCAGAAAAATATTACGTGCTTCATTTAAAAGCTTCGCGTCCAGCGTTCGCATAGCCGAAGATTTAAAAAAAAATCTGTTTACATATCTTTTTATATATCTTTTAAGAAACAGTTAAGTGTAACTCGCGCGGTTGGCAATGGTTAGCAAAATTCTATTTAACGTTAGAACTATCCGCGATTTATACTTTTAGAATTTAAACAAAATTCATACCACCAAAACGATCGCAATGACTAATTCATAATTTCTTATTCAAATTTTATAAATTTACCGCGATGCGGTTTCAGGAAATTTCTGCGATTTTCTATTAAAAATATTTGCACCGCGATTCATTTTCGATTGATTAAAAATGTTTGCGATCTTGCGAGAGAAAAATTATATCTTACATTTTATTCTCCTTTTAATATAATTTTGACCGGTTAAATAATAATTTCTTATTGAAATTTTATAAATTTACCGCGATACGTTTTCAGGAAATATTTGCGATTTTTTATTAAAAATATTTGTACAGCGATTCGTTTTTGATTGATTAAAAATGTTTGCGATCTTGCGAGAGAAAAATTATATCTTATATTTTATTCTCCTTTTAATATAATTTTGACCGGTTAAATAATAATTTCTTATTGAAATTTTATAAATTTACCGCGATGTATTTTTAGGGAGTTTTTGCGATTTTCTATTAAAAACATTTGTATAGCGATTTAATTTCGATCGATTAAAAATGTTCGCGATCTTGTGAGAGAAAAATTATATCTTATATTTTATTCTCCTTTTAATATAATTCTAACAAATTAAATTTATTTTAGATAATCTTCATTTCTTTGTGACATCCCCAGAACCACCAAAGCGATCGCAATGACTAATTCATAATTTCTTATTCAAATTTTATAAAACCGCGATGCGTTTTCAGGAAATTTTTGCGATTTTCTATTAAAAATATTTGTACAGCGATTCATTTTCGATCGATTAAAAATGTTCGCGATCTTGTGAGAGAAAAATTATATCCTTATTTATACCAAAGAAATCAAAGTGAACGGTTCATAAAAAAAATATAACCATTATTTATATTTTTAACATAAAGTCAGGGATAATTTCCTAAAACGTGCCACGATAGATTTCTAAAATTTTTGTACATTATGAATCACTCGTTTTGATCACTTGGGTACTTTCACATAGTGTTAACACAAAAAGTGCAGGAACACGAGTATAATTAAATGTATAATATTAACTCGAGTTTCAAACTCCCACTTTACGACCTTCCTTGCCAAGTACTGGTATAATGAAAACACATAATTAGTTTTTAACAGAACCGTTGATAATTCACACGTTGAAAAATACATTTCTATGCACCATCAGCGGTAACGAGAATATTTTAGCCGGACAAGTCCGCGGGAACGGCCCATACGTAACATTAGCCGGCCGACACAAGTGAAAGTAAATTTATTTCCAGAACTTTAATCATAATAAATCAAAATGTACCACTGTGCGGGGCTAGTAGCGGCTGAAAGCGGGTCATAGAGCGTTATTATGCCAGCCTGGTATGCAATGTTCCCTGTGTAGAAAGCAAGCGGTTTTCATGTTGCCGCCATTGTTATCCTTGTGGTATTGTTATCGAATCTGTTGACACGGTCAGGTTTACCAAAGGCGGTGCACGTGTGTTCCAGCTTCTTTTCTCGTTGGTTGGGAAACGAGAGAGAAAAAAAAAAAATTAGAAAATAAAGGAACAAAGAACAGATGAAAAAAAAAAGAAGAGAGATTATTGCCAGATCGAACGGTTCAAACGAGATGTAACTCGGTAAATTTTTAAATCGACAGTACGTGCGAACGCGCGGACGGTGCTCGAGCGAACTGTGAGTTGCAGTTCAAGAGAGAACAGGTATTAAGTTTGTTCACGTCGGTTGCACTTTCCGCACTTCCGGCAAAAAGAGTGCAAATATCCGACGAACGGAGCGGCGGTGGCGGCGAAAAAACCCGGCTAGTTGCGAAGCTACAGTTTTCGTCGGGGGGTGTGCGCAGAAAATGTAGTCAACAAGGGAGAATTCATTGTTTGACCGGCAGCTCGTTTAAATGTTCCTCCTCCGCCAACGGGAAAAAAATAAGATTTGAATATTCAACTAGTGGACGCAACACCATTTAAAGATTCATCATCTCTTTCACACACGGATACATTTTCATTGGTGCGCCTGTGTGTCGGTCGTGATCAATTGAAGGAAATTTGCATAGAAATTATTTGAAGTGATGATTCAGGTGAATTTTTAGGAATAATTTAGCTGAACCGAAGTAATAGTTTAGGGGGGGGAGGGGGAAAGTGAGACGGAGAGTGGATAGAAAAAAAAATTAGTCGAAAGAAAGAAAAAAGATAAAAGAAGTTTTAAAAGAATGGTACGTAACCTATTCACTCTGTTTGAGTCTGTGATATTATACGTTAATTTTATTGTTAATTTAACCATCCATCGCCCGAATTTTGTCTGCTTGTTGGAGAAAAAAATTACGATCGATTACAGTTTTTCTATTTTCTCTTTGATATTTTCTTGATTATTTTCTCTCTTTTAATATTTTCTCTTTGATTTGAAAATATTTTAACTAATAATTACTGTAGATAGTGGTGTCACTAGAGTAATACAATAATCAAATTTAATAGTGCAGAAATAACTAAATAAAATTAATTTTTTAAAATATAGATACATCGGTTTGTAACTGTTGAGTCACACGGTCCCATAGAGGGTTAATACGATATTTGTTATATTATTAGTATAATTATTACATATTGTTAATATTAGTACATTATTGGAATTAATATGGAATATTTATTCCGAACGTTATTAGAATTACATTTTTTTAGTTTGTTTATGCATACGTTTTAGAATCTGTGAATTTCGCTGACTTTTTTAATCAAACGTATAATGTTAATTATTAGGAACAATTTTTGTTACGTGTAATGACAGCACTTTTTCATTTTCTGTTTTCGTAGTTCGCTTGTTTACAAATATGACGTGGAAAGAACGATCATTTATTTCTTTCGCCTGATTACAATGCATATTTAACTCTTGAAATATACAAATTTCAAAATATAAGTACAGTTGGCAAGTTTTCGAGATATATTGCCCATTTGTTGTCATACTTCCACGCCCGTTTATCAATTTAAATATGAGTCGTAAATATCGTTCGTTCCGTTTTGCACTTCCTTCTATCGCAATTCCTATTCATTGTGCTTTAAATGGGAATTCAATAATTCTTCGCAAGGTATATTTGAAAATTTATGATTAAATAGCTGAAGTATGTTTATAACGTCTTTGGTATTAGAATTATTACGTTAGAATGGTATATGTGAGTTAGATATTCGTTTACGCCTTGCTGAACAGACCTTAAATCGTATATTTATATATTTGTTATAAAACACGACTGTCTATTATACGTATATAAAAAATAAATTTTATACAAAATAAAAATTACCACTTTCAACATTTTTAAAACTATAGAAATAGGAAAAAAAATTTTCCAGCAAAGATTATTCGGTATCTTATGCAAAAAAAAAAAAAATTGCTACAACCACAAAATGGTCTTTTTTTGCGCATAATAAATTTCATTTGAAACATAACAATATATTTATATCGATAATGGTATAAATTATTAAACAAACAATTTCTTTCAATAATTAACAGCATCCTACTATTTTTATCGCAATTATTCCACACAGTACACGCACAAAACCATGCATTAATTATCGTAATCGTTAAACTGGAGATTTCCAAGAATTCAAACGAGATTCAACTCTTTGCATTAAAAAATTTTTTCAAGCTTCACAGGAAGGAAAAAGAAATTGCACACGTGTACAATTTCTCTGCTCGCTTTGTTAATTTTCCTTCTTTTGAAATAAGAACAAAGAAAGAATTTAAATTAACCAAGATACGAAATTCAACTTAAAACCTAACCTCTTAAGAAAATTACACACGTCGCCATTGCGGCGCTGGCGGGGCGCGCACGGTTAAGCAAAATTGCACGGAATGCGCGTAACGCGAAAAAAATATCTAAATTATAAATCTGTTCGCAATATCCTCTGTGACGAATAATTTTCTACCAAAGTTCTCTTCCACCGTTGCTCTAAACAAAATATGAATCTGCCCAACAATCTCCGCAATCCAGTGATCGCAATTAAATTTTGAGTCCTCCGGGCAACGTTCTCCGAGCGAAAACATTAACCCCTTGGCGTCTGAGACACGTCGTTCACTTTTTTCCCCTTGGAGCGTGTTGGGTCCCAAGGATAGGCAAGGCTCGCGAGGGTCACTGTTCGTTCGTGTCGCGGTTTGAATCTCGCGGAGCTTCTCCTGGTCGAGGTTGTAACTCCCGACGTAACCTTTTCGGGGGTACGAGATCTTGGCGCGACGTTATCCGCGAATTTAATTTTGGATAACTGATTTAAGATGGTCCCGACTGTTGGACCTTTGGGTAATTTTCGATTTGAATGTCTGTGTCCCGATCGATGGACTCGTGATTCTATAATTCTAGTGTAATGTCCCGAGTGCTGGACTCGTGGTTTTAGAATGCTATGGTGATGTCTCGACTGGTAGACGTGTGTTTTTAGAATGACGGTGGACGGATTCCTGCACGACGGTGGAAGGACGAGAGGGCACACTGATTGGTCATCGTTCGAAATCGGCGATTTACCAATCAGCGTGCTCCTTAGATACCGCGACCACCCCTTCCAGTGCGCTCTTAGCGCGTTTTTTCTGTGGAGAGGGTGTCGCGATACCTGGAAAACGCGAGGACTTCGGAGGTTCGGCAAGGCCGCGGAGTTTCCGCCAGGTACGAATGTTCGAGCACGTGTACCGGTCGATGTACCGTTTTTAATTACGTGACTATAGTCACCGGTCACAAGATGCCACCTATACACGACGGGTGACTGTAGTCACCCGCTCAAAAAATGGAACCAAATGTTAAGATAAATGGTATCGCTTCGCGTACTTCTGTTCGCAAACAATTGCAAGCGCCATTGCAACGTTCGATTTTTTTCGACATTGTTTCGTCATTGACCCGTGGGCCTCAAATGTATAATTATACTCAGTTAGTCGTAAGTCGAATGTATCAGAGGATAGAAACCAGACGTATCAGTGACAAAATTGCGGTAAATTTATATAAATACAGTGAATTGTGATATATCACTTTATGAGAATAACAAGACGAAGAGAAAAAGTCCACTAAGAAAATGTGTGGTATGCAAAAAGAACGATAAAAACAGTCAAACACGATATCAATGTGAGAACTGTGATGTTGGTTTATGTATATATCCGTGTTTTGAAAAATTTCATACAGAATATTATTATTAAAAAATTACTGTTCAATATTATGTTATAATTATAGTTCCTATATTGTTGTATAATATAAAAATATTAATTGTATCGTTGAATTAAAAATACCTCCATAGAAAAATTATGAACACAAATCATTTTGTTTCTAAAAGTAATGTCACAAAGTCGTTTTTGAGACAAAAGTCTTGGCCCCGAATGCTGAAGACTGCGCGCGCTTAATGTTCCCACTTTCGGCACGGCGCTCCCTTCTAGACGAGGTACTCCGCGGCGAGGCCCACCGTAGCGAAAGGGTTAAATATATATAATCATTATAGCTCTTTAATATAAAGAGCAGCAAGCAAGTTTAATCAACCCCTCCCTTACATGTTCATAAGATAGTGTCCATGGATGAGTATTTATAGAGACACCCGCCAGAAACCTAAAATCCCTACAGTATCACAGTGGTATCTTATGGAGGGCGACCATAGTCGCCCGTAGTAGCGAAAACATTAACGCTCAATCCGATCCGAAAAGAAATTCCAATCTATTTCGGTTCTTTTCCCTTCTAATTCGTCGGGCATCGACCGACGACGTCAATAAAGTAAACCGTTTAAGCGTCTTCTGGCAGTTATCCGTCGGATAATTACGGCACGTGGCTCGAAACGCTTTTGTTGGTAATTAAACTTGCGGTTGGCGGAGCACAGGCCGGATTCGTGGAGTACCGAGGAAATATCGTGGGCAAAGCGTGGATAGAATGGGAAAGGGACGCCGGAAGGGAGGCTTTAAGGATAACGCCGCGAATGGCGATGTCACGAAGCGACACGTTCGACGCCACTCTGCACGGATTTTGCGAATTGTCGACCGCTTACGGATACCGTTTCGACTATGAGAAATGCTCTCCCATCGAATTGTGTCCGTTGACACGAGGATAATTCTCGGTGGCAACAGGACGACGACGATTTGTCACAATGGCTCGGAACAGAAATTTCGTATCAAAGCGCGAGCATCGCTACGCTATTAGTGACTACTTTTTTTTTGTAAAGTCGATCTTCGAAGTTTGTTGTTAGATGTCTCGATGATATATTCGTTGGTGAATTATGTTAGAAAAATTTTGTGTAATTTTGGTTATGATTTTTTGGCACTTTTAGTTTGTAGATAGACTGGATTTTTATGGAAATTCATATTTGTACGTACGTTGTAGAAGAGAATAGTTATTTCTAGGAAGGTCTAATTTATTTTGTCTGTCGATTGGTCACAATTTATTAAACACACAATGTATTGTATCTTGTACAAATAAGCTTTTGACTCGTATGATCTCAACTGTAGACTGTTTATAAATTGACTGATTATTGGCAACGCGTCAACGATAGATTGGTTTGAATACAAAATTTATTGGATGTATATCGAATAAGTTCGATTTATTTTATGCACGCTTAATGAGAGCTTGTGTGTTTAAAATTAATACGATGCATGCGTAAACAAAATTGCAGCTTTTATTCCAATAATTTTGATAAATTATGTAACAGAAGGTGTAGTCTTTAATAAGATGAGAGAGAAGGATCGTGAAATAATTTGAATAACGCGCCGAGCAAAAATGTCAAAATATTTTAAATATTAAATTATATTGAAGTATCAAAATTTAGATAATTAAAATAAATACAGTCAATTGTAATTTAAAAGGAAAGAGTAGATGTAAAAAATTGTATTTCAATGAATTTAAATTTTTTTTAAACGTTTATCGCAGCTTGTACTATTCAGCAGTAACTTTAAGTAGTATAAGCCAAGATTGAGGAATATTTCTTTAAAAATGATTAAACATAAAATAATATCACTGGTTTTAATCGTTCCGAAGAGAGAAAATCATTCTTATCGTTGAGATAAAGAATCTTCCATCGAATAAATTTTTAAAGTAAAAGTTAGAACCTGATATAACAGAATTGCATATAAAGGAAACAATTTTCAACGAAGAAAGAGAGAGAAAGGAAAAAGAAAAAAAACAGTTCACCGTTTTCGTGTTTTTCTTTTTTTATCGATTACGATAGGTAATGCCATTCTGAAACCTTTTTTTATAGGTCTCGAACGTCGATTCGTGAGTATCGACTTTAACGAGTTAAGGGTGAAAGTTTTTTTAAGACCCGGTGTGTTACGTTCTTTCTTATAGAGCGAAATAAGGAAGGAGTCAAAGTGTTCTCACAAACGGGTACTAAAACTAAGACTTTTAGAAATGTGTAACACCAAACGACGATTCAGTAAAGGAACCGTGCAATTGCTTCCTCATGATTGTTCCAACGAACAGCCTGGCAAGTTTCGCTACCCACTGAAACGATCATGGAAGCATGAAAACGTGTTTCACTTCGTTTCGACTGAAAGTCGAAATTTACGCTGCAACTAGTTAATTTATTATACAGTTCTATGAAAGTTATTTTAACAATTTCAGAACTGAGAAAATGTTAAAAACATTCTCGAATCTATTCTCAAATTGTAATTAATTCACGTTTCGTCGTTTCTTTTAATAACTTTTCTTACGTTAAACTTTTGTAAACATGTTACTTAAATACTTGCTAGTAAAATAGTTGCTTTGTATAAATATAATAAGTTTCCTTACATTAAACTAGAATACTCGAAGAATTAAAATTTTTAATCAATTTCTGTCTAACTTAATTCATTAACTCTAGAACTACCAAAGTGGTCAAAATGACCAATTCGTAATTTCTTACAGAAATTTTACAAATTTACTATTGTGCATTTGTGAAAATCTGTGACTTTTTACAAAAACAAAAAAAGAAAAAAAATATGGATAAAGCTCTATCTACCTTAACACTAGATTTACGGAGCATAGCTGGATCGTTTCGATGGGTACGTTAAAACACAGTTTTATTTTAACAATATTAATTAATTTTATTTTAAATTAACAAATTGTTGTCACTGGAGGAATATTTAGCACATTTTTTTATGTAAATTTCATTTTGAATGTACATTTTCCCCGCGTGTACTTGTTAATCTTAAACGTGAAATTTGAGATCCGTCAAATTGACGGGTTCCGTACATCTAGTGTTAAATTATGTATTTTTTTCATATTTTCTTCCTTTCTTTGGTACAAACAAGTACTCTTTAATCGTCGGTAGTTCTAATGTAGGAACAGTAGTGCATACTGACGTGCTTTTACAGTGGTTGACTTAAAAACTAACTAAAACTATGTTTCCTCTTTTATAACGATGCAACGATACCATCATTATTATATCATTTCTGCAAAATACTACAAAAAATTAAATTTGAATTTATCTCCGGTAAAAAACCGCATCAACTTTCTCCGGTACCTAATAGTAACGATCTTCTATGTTATTTCTCGATTATTGTAATTTCTTTGATATATAATTCCTGGACATCGAATTAGGACTACAAATTTTCAGCATTTTTCACGTTTTACGTAAAATTAAAAGGCCCGTTCAAATCGTAACGATATAATTTATTAACTACTAACATAATACACTACTACTGTACGTAACATTATTAACACACGTTAATATTTTGTATTTCCACCCTTCGCTTCGACGACGTGTACATTGCTCGATCGTATGCTTTGTATCTTCATTATTTCCCCAAATATCTGTAATTTTTGTTTTCAACTCGGATAACGCGGTGCTTGGAGAGTCGTAAACCAGTCTTTCGAGTAGGCTCCGGACATTTTCTATGGCGTTCGAGTCGGGAGAATTGCCCGGCCATGGGAGCAAAGGGATGCTTTTGGTTTTGGAATCGCTCATCACCCACAGACTTTGATTATTATCGCGATAGTGTACGTAAAGAATGTCTTGGTGTGTGCGTGAGAGAGAGAGACCCCACATAAAACCTAAGTCTTAAGTTTTCGGTAGCACCAATATGATGGAACCTCGTTTCCAATTGGTTCGGCCTTTAGCCGGAAAATAATATAAAAGAGCCGAGGAGACATAGTTTTAGTCGGAATTAGAATTAGAGAGTTACAGAGAGAGTTATAGAGTTTAAGTCAACCACTGTAAAAAGGACTTCAAATATATACTACTATTCCTGAAATAGTAACAAATCAATTGCTACGTATACATCGTTGTCAACGTATTTGATAATAATTTGAACGACCAAAGACAGTTTTCCATATATGACACAACGTTACAGCCATAAAAGTGAAATTTTTGTGCGTGGTCTTAATCCGATGGCCAGGGACTGTATTATTTTCCGGCTGAAGGTCGATCCAATTGGAAACGAGGTTCCATCGTATTAATGCAAAACTTGAGACCTAGGTTTTATGAGAGGTCTCTCTCTCTGACACACACCTAGACATTCTCTACTTACACTATTGTCGAACTAGTTTATAAATAAAATATATTTTGCTACAGATTCGATGCTAATTTTAAACGAAAGCGGTTCTCGTTCGTTAAAATATTTTTCCACGTTTCACTCATCTGTTTCCTCTTTACAATGACGGTGAACATGTACCGTAATCCATAAGCTAGGCACAGGCGAACGGGACAGAAGATCGTAGAAAACGTTTACTTCTAAAGCGTGTTTCACGAAGCAATTTGACGGTGCTTTAAACCGAACGATATAACAAAGATGGTGTCTCGGAATTAACATCAAAGTAGTGCAG
This sequence comes from Ctenoplectra terminalis, assembly GCA_019453375.1. Lineage (NCBI taxonomy): Eukaryota > Metazoa > Arthropoda > Insecta > Hymenoptera > Apidae > Ctenoplectra > Ctenoplectra terminalis. The sequence goes on from SMSQ01018514.1 coordinate 50,149, forward strand.
TTTAAGGAAGTTAGCGGATTTCATTACACGTGGGTTCTATTCATGGGATTTCGTGTTAAATTGGAGAAAGATTGCCTGTATCATCGCGAACTAATTCTGTAAAAGGTGGTGCCGGTTGTTTCGTAAATTCATAAATGCTATAAGAAAAGTTTCGTCCGGTGTGAGAAAAAGCGAGCCCTGTTTAGGAATGTAAAGCCTTTAAGTGACTGTTCAGAGGATAGGATGTATTATTCTCGCGCGACCTGTGAAGAATGCATTCGGAGGTAGACAAAAGCTCGGCGAACGACGTTGTTCTTGAAGATTTTTATTAATGAAAGTTTTAAGCGTCCCTTCGCCGAGGAAAGGAAATAATATCGTGAATTTACCGCGGAAGCGATTTTTAAACAATGGTGAAACCTTATTTGAAGTATGTTGTACATTAAGCGTTTAATAGCAATGATTCTATAACATTAATTTAAGTTTCTGTGGAACGCGTAAGCGATGAAAGAATTTTTTAACCACACTTTTCTCCAATATAAATCAAATACCTTTCATTTCTAAGAATTGCTCAACAATTTAATTCGAGAAATAAATAAGTTAATTTTGTAGAAATACAGTTTTAATTAAAAACACGTTTAATTAAAAGTACAATTATTTCAGGAACGCTTGTTTTTATTTCGTATAGGCGACCGAACATTTAGAGAACATTTATTTCATTTTGTATAGGCCATCGACCATTTAGAGAACATTTGTTTCATTTTCTATAGGCGATCGAACATTTGGAGAACATTTATTTCATTTTGTATAAGCGATCGAACATTTAGAGAATATTTATTTTATTTTGTATAGGCGATCGAACATTTAGAGAATATTTATTTCATTTTGTATAAGCGATCGACAATTTAGAGAATATTTATTTCATTTTGTATAAGCGATCGAACATTTAGAGAATATTTATTTTATTTTGTATAGGCGATCGAACACATGTTACTACATAAGAATTGAAAAACAATGTCATAACGATTAACAAATTATTTTCACCGGTGCAGGGATAGAAAATATCGAAGAATTGTAAAATTAGAATCAGAGTGTTCGTAAAGTAAGGGAAAATATTTTTCGCGTTAAATTTAGAGCGCTTTCGAACTCGTTTTAGTTAGCTCAGTGGTTACTGGTTTACGAGGACACTGGGAAACCATGAACACGAAACGTGAAAGAAGGGCGGCCAAAGTGAATGAAGAGACCCTAAACGGTTCATCGCGCAGAATAACGAGGGTTTGGAAAACGAGGATTTAATGAAGGGTTGGTAACCGAGTATAAAAGGCATCCATCCCAGGAAGTTGAAAGGATATAAGATATTAAATTGGTAAATCCTCTGGACGAGGGAGTAGCTCATAGATTTGCTTTTATTTGATCGATTACCGTTTTATCGAGATCTGTGGGAACAAATTGGGAAAGAGAATAAATGCTGCCGGAGGAAGAGTTTATTCGAGCTAAAGGACGAACTTGATTCTGCTTCAGGATCATTACAGTATTATCGTGCAGTGGTTAGGTTAGCTCTACAACTACTTTGTTAAATCACCGCGGTAATAAATTTAAAATTGTGCTGGAGACCGATACAGACCGATAATCGAATACAAAGGAACATTTTAAAGAATGAACATTTTTTTAACAACTGCTCCAAACGCACCGTTTTCATTTATACAAGTCTGAGTATTTTATTCGTTAGAATCACAATAATTACCATCAACGATTTTTATGAACTGTTACAAGTGCGAACAATAGAAAGCGATACAGAAGAGAACAACGGAAACCTTTTCAGAAACATAATATTTATGAAACATTTTATCCAGAATATTATCCACGATATTCATTCTACTTTCAATTTCTATATTTTATTATAATATTATTTCCGACCTCAAACGCTTCTTAAATCACTACCATATTTCTTCTACTATTATATTCCTTCTACTTTCAATTTCTATATTTTATTGCAACATTGTTCCCGACCTCAAGCGCTTCTTAACCCTCTATGGCGCCATGTGACTGCAGAGTTACATACTTGTGTATTTACATTAAAAAAAATTGATTTCATTTAGTTATCACTGTACTATTAAATTTTGTTACCCTATTACTGGAGCGATACCACGATCCATTTATAGCAATTATTGCTTAAACAATTTTACGATCAAAGTAAAATACTGTAACGAATCCTAGTTCTTTTCTCTGATAAGCAAACAAAATTCGGGCTATAGAGGGTTAAATCACTACCAATCAACCTCGAAACCTACTCACCGCTAAATCCATCGTTGCCAACCACCGCGGCCTCTCCGAATCTCCTAAAAATTACCCCTTTAAAGAAAAACAGACTTCGCGAGATAATATTTATGAAACATCTTATCCAGAATATTATCCACGATATTCCTCCTATTTTAAATTTCTATATTATATTACAACATTATTTCCGACCTTAAACGCTTTTTAACTCTTTAGAGCACGCTGGGATTAAAAGTGCCCCACCTTTTTGATGCACCGTAATGCATGGTGGGTCATTATTAGTCCCAACTTGATTTAGGGAAAAGGATGTGCTTTAATAAGTACCATTCATGAATTCATGTACCACGGTGGGACTATTTGAGTCCAATCCTATAACAACCAGTTCAATTGAATTACTATTATTCTTTTATGTTTTTACATTATGCGATTCCTTTATTAGTAAAGATATACCAATTTTGTTTCATTTAACCTTTCCCGTACGAGCGCCGGATATATCCAGCGTCCATTTGATGACCTAGTGTTACTTATATAATCAATAGAATTTTATATAAAGGTCTTTTAATATTAAAACTATAAACGACGCTTGTTATAAGAAACATTGTTTTATTAAGCACAATTCTTATTTAACGCTTAGAAAAATCTTCATATAAAAGAGGACTGACCACACGCTATGTGTGCATTTTCGTGTGGACAGCGGCAGTGTCACAGCGGACAGAGCGCTCGTACCGAAAGCGTTAAAGACGCAATGAAATTTCTGTGCAACATGGGTCTATTTTATTATGTGAAGTCCTGCGTCGCAAAGAGTTAAATCAACCCCGAAACCTACTCATCGCTAACTCCACCGTTGCCAACCACCACCGCCTCTCCGAATCTCCTAAAAATTACCTGTTTAAAGAAAAACAGACTTCGCGAGATAATATTTATGAAACATCTTATCCAGAATATTATCCACGATATTCCTCCTACTTTAAATTTCTATATATTTTATTACGACATTATTCCCGACCTCAAACGCTTCTTAAATCACTACCAATCAACCCCGAAACCTACTCACCGCTAAATCCATCGTTGCCAACCGCCGCGGCCTCTCCGAATCTCCTAAAAATTACTTCTTTAAAAGAAAAACAGACTTCGCGAGATAATTGCCTGTCCGAGGTAAAACATTCAAGAAGAAAAAAAAAAAAAACATCCAGATATAAAAACGTTTATGCTTGGAACCGTGGAAACGGCACGAACCTGCTGGAAAGGTTTAATAGGAAGGATGAAAAAGGCGTACCGGAACAAATCGACCGCTGCTGGCCGTCTCGTAAATAAGGCGAGATCGCGGTTCGAGTGACGGAATAGCGGAGTCAAACAATCGGTCGTCCAGGACAACGAGGATTCAATCAGAGGTCGACAAGCGGGGGATAAAAGTTATCTATGCAAGTGGTGGAAGGGTGGCGGCGAGCGTGTGAACGACAGCCTCGAAACTGGCGGCGCACGCAACCGTCACGAGGCGACCTCGCGCTTCATGGTACAAATGACTCTTCCTATTCGCATGCTGCGCCACCCCCTTCGCCCTGCTGTCTGCTCCTTAACTCACCAACCCCTTCCAAATGGCAGGGGCTTCCTCCCTCCGTTGTCCCAGGGGAAGATGATCGTGGCCGACCACGTGGAACCACCGACAATCTTCTGCGATCGTAATTTGATATTATCCGACGTAAATCAACGCCGAGAGAGAGAGAGAGAGAGAGAAAGAATGAGAGAGAGAAAAGGAGAGAAAGAAAGAGAGAGAGAAAAGGAGTGAAAGAGAGAGAGAGAGAGAAGGTGAAAAAGAGAGAAAGAAAGAGAAAGAGAATGAATGAGAAAGAGAATGAATGAGAAAGAGAATGATCGAGAGAGAGAATGAAAGAGAGAGAAAGAGAGAGAGTGAGAGAAAAAGAGAGTGTAAGAGAGAGAGAGAGAGAGGATCAGAGAAACCTTCTTTTCGGATCCCCCTTTATCTTTCTGTCCTTTCTATTCTGTCTCTCTGACCCGATTCATCTTTCTATCTTTCGAACACCGCCCTCTGACCTGTCACGATAATTTTCACAATTACGAGTCTGACTGAACGATGATAGATTCCCGCGAGATTCGTGGCTTTTGTAATCCCTGCGAGCGGTTTGTTACCCGACCACGATTTAGCTACTGTGTTTTGTATCGTATTGGGGTATAGCTTTGTGGATTGTTAACGCGGTGGTTGGATGGTATCTTGTGGAAACTGTGGCGAACTGAGAATTTTTGCGTTGGGAATTTGTAGGGTAGTTTAGGTGAAAACATTGTTAGGTATCTATATTAATTACACGGATGAGTAAGGTATTGGATCGTAAGAGTCGTGTTTGACACTTTTCGTATATTTTTGAACGCTTTAGAGTCATGGGAAATATTGTTTGAAATCATATTGGTTAATATACTGTTAGGAATAGCTGTTGATTGCTTCAGAGGACGACTTCTTTGATTATAAAAGAACGTGTATAATAATTTTTCTATGTTTTTTAACGTTCGAGAGTCGAGAAAAATATTATATGGAAAGGTTAGGAAAATGTATAATACGTGTATAATAATTTTCCTACGTTTTTTAACGTTCGGGAGATAAGAAAAATATTATTTAAAAATTGTATTTATGTATATAAGTTGAAGTTTAAGAGAGATTAAATTATAGAGGCTAGATTGTAAAAGTTGTATGGATAAAAGTTTAGGAAAATGTGTAATACGTGTATTACATTTTTCTATATTTATTTACTTATTACATTTTTTTATATTATATTTTCCTACGTTTTTTAACGTTCGAGAGTCAACAAAAATATTGTTTAAAAATTGTATTTATGTACATAAGTTGAAGTTTAAGAGAGATTAAATTATAAAGCCTAGATTGTGAAAGTTACATGGATAAAAGTTTAGGAAAACGTATAATACCTGTACAATAATTTTCCTACATTTTTTAACGTTCGAGAGTCAACAAAAATATTGTTTAAAAATTGTATTTATGTACATAAGTTGAAGTTTAAGAGAGATTAAATTATAAAGCCTAGATTGTAAAAGTTACATGGATAAAAGTTTAGGAAAACGTATAATACGTACACAATAATTTTCCTACATTTTTTAACGTTCGAGAGTCAAGAAAAGTATTATTTAAAAATTATATTTATGTATAGAAATTGAAGTTTAAGGGAGATTAAATTATAAATGCTAGATTGTAAAGGTTGTATGTATAAAAGTTGAGGAAAAATCTTAACGAATCCTAACATTGTCTCGAGAGCCGCGCGGAGTAGCTTTGAAAAGCTCGTACATATGCAGCTTCCGAGCCATAGTTTTCCCACCGTTGGATTATGCCTTTAACGTTAAATAAATGGAGTTGAAGATTATTGTATGCGAAGCAGTTAGAATTGCCAGCATGTTATATCTCGTACAATACCGTATTTGGCAAGCGTTGCGAAATCAGTGAATTATCCGTGGCAATGGTTAAAGGATCGACTAGAACACAAGTACAAGCTAGCCTACATAATTCTGTTTCCTGACATTTTTCTCGGAGGTGTTCGATATCTCTGGCCGAAAGAAACTTCGGGTTAAAGTTGTTCCTTTTGGAGCATTGCCAATTCGCGATACAGCGTGTTAACTTCTGCTAAACAGATTTTTTGGCATAGCGAGCACACAAACTTGCCAGAAAAGACGTCTTCATCTTTCATTTTTGCTTCATCTGTTCGCTAATAGAGTTTCGAACATATAAAGCTCTTCGACCAACGAAAGTCAGTTCGGAGACAACAATGGGGCTAATTCGAATCATGTTACCTTACACTATCGAGTAATACTGGTGATGATGACAGATTATGGTCCACTCTCATCAAGCATGCATTGTGCACATAATCCTAGATATTCGGTATATGTATAACAACCTGATCTTTCAACGTCTATAATTTTCGATAATACGATTTTACTTCTATCTTGGGATAGTTTTAACAGTTAAAATGAGTTATTACAACGCTAACTGTTTTCATCGTATTTTATATTGACTTCGTAATTTCTTTTTTTTTATTAAGCCTTTCGCTACGGTGCTCTTAGAATTAACACGTTCCGTTTTAACACGTGGCGCATACGCCTCATACTTTCGGTTCGAGCCATTTGGAATTTTCATTGTGAATCGAAGAACTTTGTAAAAACACCCTTTTCTTGATAATTATGGTCTTTGTATTATCGTACAGATTGTAAAGCATGCGTTAGAAGCAAAATTATTTAATCGTAAAGCGTCCAGCCTGAACGGAAAGTGTTCAAAAGTCAGACTGGCACGGAACGTGTTAAAAGACCTCTTGGTATACTAACGATATTTGTATGTATTAGGTTGCTGGAAAAATTGTGTTCGCTATAAAACATGTACTGAAAAATTCGATTTTTGAAAGCACATTATGTTGCCTTTAAACTATGCAGTTTTTGTTATTATTCATAACAGCTTTTCATCCACCTGGGAGCTGTATGGTTCCTTCTTTTTGAAAATCTTGGATTATTTTTTGTTAATCCTTGCATCTATATTTTTAAATCTTAAATATTCTTTGTAGTATCAAACGGTATGATAATTTTTAGATCAAGCTGAGAAACGGTAATAGCGTATCATTTTTTCTCAGAATCAAACAAAATTCCGATTATTAATTTCGAGTGTTTTTTTTAAGGTCCCTCATGAATTATTATACATTATTATTACATCTCGCACATTCATAAACTAAAAGACAAAACTTATGGAGCAACTTAATAATAAAAATATTAAATACATAAGAACAATTTTTAAGATATATGAAATTATAAAATGATAATAACGAAAGAGTGGCAACCTAATTATAAAAATATTAAATACATAATAACAATTTTCAAGATATATAAAATTATAAAGTGTTAATAATCAAAAAGTGTCAACGTAATAAATACATAAGAACAATTTTCAAGATACATGAAATTATAAAATGTTAATAACGAAAGAGTGACAACCTAATAATAAAAATATTAAACACATAAGAACAATTATGAAGATACATAAAATTATAAAATGTTAATAACGAAAAAATAGTAACCTAATAAACACACAAGAACAATTTTCAAGATACATAAAATTATAAAACGTTAATAACGAAAACGTTGCACCGTAATAATAAAAATATCAATCGCACGAAACTAAAATAAAAAATTATTGAGATTGAAAATAGTTAACAACGAAAGAATGAACATTTGAAACGAAGAAGAAACGATTTGCTCGGCCCGCTCCGGGCGATTCTTCCCAACAAACAGCGACAAGCGTGCGGACCTTCCGACAACTGGCTGCGATCGTAATTTGATATTATCCTACCTAAATCAACGCCATGAAGGCATACGTGCATTTTCTCTGTCTGTTGCACGTACACGAGCCACATTGCGGAGATCGATCGATAATGCATTGAGATTTATGGGCCCGCGAAGCGCTACTAGTCGGAGCTCCTGTCGGATCTTCTCGACCGTCGGTCAATCTCGTGAATCATGGCGGATTTGCTTGCAAAGGTTACTCGTTACAAAGATATACGTACGACAATGTTCGTCGATTCAATGTTTATAGTTGAAGAATAAATTGCAACATTGGTACGTCGCATCATGTTTGCACGATTTAATTGGAGAACCCAATTAAGTTGTATAAATGGGGTTTCGTTTTAATTTCAATTCTTCGCGGTCTGGAGGTCAGGAGTTCGACATTTTATCTCAACTGGTTTATATTTGATAAATTACTTTCGATTGTTGTTAACAATTTTGGGTTAGGTTTTTTTTTTTTTTATTTATTATTAAAAATATGCTTATTTATGGAAGATTGGAAGTTTAGAAGTGAAAGTTAGGTGTATCACTGTTAGGAGGGTTGAACAGGGTGTTTTTTTCTTTTAATTTAAATCTTTAAGTATTAAAATTTAAGCATTAAAAATTTAAGCATTAAAAACTTAAGCATTAAATTTTTAAGCATTAAAATAAAATAGTAACTTTCGATTGTTGTTAACAATTTTGGGTTAGTTCTTGTTTTTTTTTTTTTTATTTATTTTCAAAAATATGCTTATTTATGGAAGATTGGAAAGTTATAATTGAAAGTTAGGTGTGTTACTGTTAGGAGGGTTGAACTGGGTGTTTTTTTCTTTTAATTTAAATATTGAAGCATTGAAATTCCGATTTCAACTTTCCATAGTTGTTAACAATTTTGGGTTAGTTTTTATTTTTTTTTATTATCAGTAATATGCTTATTTATGGAAAACTGGAAGGTTAGAAGTGAAAGTTAGGTGTATTAGTGTTAGAAGGGTTGATGGGGGTGTTTTTTTCATTTAATTTAAATCTTTAAGCATTGAAATTCATAATGAAACACAAAAACATTGTAATTTAGTATGTTGATACGCTGATTTATTATTTTTCTTGATTTTCCTTTTTCTGAAATTAACTCCATAATACAATTTTATAAATTGACGAATTCGCACTTATATCTTTCTGAGAAGTATGGATAAAAATCGTGTAAGTAATATTTCATACGATGATAAAATTTATTTAATTGTACAAGCGATAAGAAAAGTATGAATTTTTATAGTAATTCCGATAATCAATTAAACAAGCAAAATCTCGATTTAGAATTAACGTTTTCTGAATTCCGAGGACTGGTAATTAGCCTCGTTACCAGTTCTGTTAAACGAGAAAGTATAATATATCCAATTAAAATGAATGCTGCAGAAGATACGAAAACAATACTCGAAGTTCGTTTTACGATCGGCCAGCAGGGAACTGACGTTCGCGCTTGGAAAAGAAAAAAAATTGAATCTATTGAGCCAGCTATTGGAATGTGATGAATTACAAGACAGATTCACGATAGAACTGAAAGAATCGATTTCCCAGGCTTTCAGCGATGAATCGATGGAAAAGTTATAGAGTGCAGGTTAAATCTGATATAGAATTCAAAGAGTAAGAATTCGTTTTAGAAATCGAAGGAGAAAATGAATTGGAAACTTGCAGATTTTAAGACAAATTTGGTTGAAAAGTTACCATTCATGCAATTTTATTGAATTATCGAGTCCGTAAAAATAATATTAATTCGAAAAATTATTTTCGTTACTTCTTCGAACGACAGAAAGTAATATTTCCTTTACCACATTTACGATCAATTAATCGTGAAAAGTTTCGTTTGAAAAAAAAAAGAAAAAGAAAAGAAAAAAATAACCATTTGATCCAAACTCAATAGAATATCTTGAAAAATAAATAACGATATTAACTAATATTCCGTGAAAAAAGAACTTCGCAAGAAAAATATTTCTCGGTTCAAAAAATCTCATAATGTATTCTGTCGAATTAATTACGAACAGGAATGGCGAAAGAATGGTAAATCTTTAACAAACTAATTTATTAAATCCTTCTGTGAAACAAAAGACTGTAAACTATAGTGGAAACGAGTGAATGTATGATAATCTTATTTGAACAATTCTCTGAGTTATTTCCGACTCGATGAAATACGTATACCATCATAAGGACTGAAACCTGATGAAAAACGATCAGATCCGATACGCGTATTGCACGAGTGCCATTTATCGATACTTATAAATAAAATCTAAAATCCTAACGGAATGTGTACGAAATTCCTACGAGCTACGAATAACGATTATTATTTGTAGGATTAAATATAATATAATTAGTATAATTAAGAAGTAATTACGTACATCTATATTTTAATAATTACACTTTCACCGAGCATGCTTTCCTTCAATATTGAATATTTAAAAATTATTTTGCAATTATGCAAAGTTAAAACTATTATCTTAAATAATACTTTACATTTTTTTCTATATTTATTATATTTCTGCTCTATGAAATTCTCTCTCTGAGAATGCGATCACGTTCTAACATAAACGTGATAGCTTACAGGCTGTTATGTACTATATCGCTTACCTTTGGGATATAATAACTATCACGCTTTTGAGGTTCGAATATTATTTCCGAGAGAACAGTAATTCATTAAATTAAAAGAACAAATGGAATGGTTATAAAAATGTGATTACGATTCCCAATATTGAGCGCAACGATAAACGTACCGAAAGAAAACTTTCTTTTTATTATAATTGCAAAATTAATAACGACCAGGTTTACGGTCACATTTTAAGTTTAATTCTGTCATTATCGGAAAATTATTATTACTAACCTATAATTAAGAACGCAAGCACTGAAACAGGTAGTCCAAATTATATATCGAGTATTCATAATCTTAATCGTGGATTAAGTTAATAAACGATAAACAACGAGTTCTTTATTATATTAATTTAAAATTATCCGTGCATCCATTGAAATAGATATTATATCGACGAAACGTTCATTCGGATATTAAATTCTGAACCACTAAGTTTTAACTTTTTATAAAATTATTTACATTCCGATTGATCACTCTGTATCAAGTTCGCTTTAAATATAATCTCTAAGAGTAACCGTACCCTTTCACGCGTATCCTCCAATGTTTCTAAAATTCTTGTTCGAATTTTTATCAAAATGATAAAACACGGTTTGTTATGAACAACTGTTTTATTTTAA